>VWZT01001443.1:0-88771 GCA_013397055.1 Pachycephala philippinensis | reverse complement strand
GCTGGGAGCAGCGGCCGCTCCTGCTCTGTCCTTCCGCCTCTCCCCGCCGGGTCGGACTCCCTCCGGATCCTTCATCTCTCCGGGGGATGCTCGCAGTGGCCCCGCCGCCGCCCGCCCCGACCGGAGCTGACCCGCGGGACGAGCGCTCGTCTTTAATGACAGAAAATGTCGCTGAGGGATTTTTTTTATCAAAAATACTTTTAGTTGGGAAAATTCCGTCCTGGCGTTGGAGGATTTTGAAAATTGTTTTTCTTCTCCCCCAGTTTGTGCTGGGATGCTGCTCCCCACACCTCTCCCGCGCTGATCCCATTCCTGTGTGACCGTCGGCCTCTACAGGCTACCTGGAGCTCAGACTTCCTGCAATTTTCCATGTCGAACGGCTCCAACAAAAGCCGAATTATAAGCACATTTCCAAGATGTATCTGGAGATATTTCCATTCTGTGACTGTATTTTCCTCACTACAGATGGGTTCAGCTGTAGCTTCCCAGCGTTCCCCTACTGTCTATATTTAGTTAGTGCTTAAATCAGCACAAAGGTGCCTTCTGTCATCCCTCCCACTCGGAAGGGACCTGATGGAGGTTGCAGGGAAATGCTTCAGAGTGAGAGGGAAGAGCAGCTGGCGGGGGCTGAGCTTCAGAGCAGATCTCGGGCTTCGGCTGCCTTTAAATGGAGTTATTTTAAGCACTTTTAGGGAAGGCAGGATGGTGAGTGTGTTGTGGTCAGGATGACCTACCAATAAGAAAAAACAGGGAAATCGTCTCTCTTTGTTGTCCCTGCCACGGGCAGCTTTGTGTCGGTGGAATTGCTGAAACCCTTCTCCTGCCCAGGCCACGGGCAAGGGTGCCCGTTTTCCCCAGCATCATGGGCTGTGTTTGACACAGCCACAGGCACAGTTCCGTGTCTCTGATCAGACCCAGAGATGTGTTCTGCTGCTGTACTGGCTCGGTAGAACAGATGGGAAATACCCAGTGACAGCCTGCAGCCCCTTGGGTTCTGAGTGCCATCTCTACCAAGCCCACCCAGGAATGTCACAGCTCACCACACAAAGGGTCACAGGGCCACACATGGGACTCAATGAAAACATTAAAAAACCCAATAGTTTGAGATTTAACCTTTTTTTCTCTGCGGGCAGCTTTACAGAGCAAGGTCATCAAAAAGGTCTCCGAAATCCCTTACATATGTTGATGTCGTGGTGGCGCTGTGCAGGTGTAATTGCCGTACATGAGACGCTGCTCTTACGGTGAACTCCTTGTGTTACACCAGTCACCCAACAAACCGTGTTTGATACTACACTCTAAATAATTTTCTGACAAGGATTATAAGAGAAAACCAGGCTGTCAGAGGCTGATCTGGCTATATTTGGGAAATAAACACACTCTCAGCTTTGTAAAGCCATATGGTGGATTTATCCACAATCAGCAGTTCCTTTCAAATGCAAGTTCATGTCATTTAGTAATACATTTTCCAGTATACAGCTCAGCACTCTGTTTTCTCTGTTTCCTCTTCCAGCGTGTGATCTGGGAGCGGTCAGCTGGCCGCGGCCGTGGGGCACCTCTTGTCTCGGCAATGCACATTCAGCAGTATAATTAAGCACTTACATTAGTGAGTTCTTACCAGCTCCTGTGGACTTCATCAGCAGTTTTTGTCCCTACACGTTTCCAGTGCTGCTGGCTGCTATCTTCCTTTCTGTGCAGCGTTGCACAGTAGTGGAATTTTTGGCTTGGTTTCTTCTGGAAACAGGGCTGTAAGACCCTGCATGGAGTGCATGTCCGAGTGGCCGTCAGACTCACTCTCCTCCATTGCTTCAGGCACTTGCTTGGCCAGCTCCAGCTCTGGGCTTGGGGGTCTCAGAGGCACCAGCTCTGTGCCTCTGTGTCAGCTCTGCAGGAGCTGCCCAGGGCTGTTGTGTGCCCCCAGGGCTGTCCTGAGCCTTCCCCGGAGGCAAGCAGTTCCCCATCTTCTTCTGAGGGTTCTGTGTCCTGACTGCGAGCGCATGCACAGCTGCACAGCAAAGGCATTGCCTGCAGAATTACAGTCCCCTGCTGCTTGGGCTGCCCTGAAATCATCTTCTTCTCCTTTTTGTGCTGGCTTTGTAATTTCTCAAGGGTAGTTGTCCTTGAGAGGAAGGATATTACAGGTTTGCTGTGCTTGACGTCACTCTCCGTGTTGTCGAAACTTAAAAGCCATAAAATTCACACTGATGAATTTTCTCGTGTGAGTCTGCGAAGGCCATGGAGAATGTTTTTGATGGACTGTCATGCCCATATTTTTCAGACACCCATTTTTGGAGGGCAGGAGTGAGGGGAACCTTGCTGTTACACCTCTGACATTCTGTTCCCATAAATTTGGGTCTCAGGAAAATGAAGCACCGGAGCCTCTTTCTCATAGCACATTGGCAAAAGATTTGTATGATGGTGGTGGATAGGTCTAAAATAGACTCTGCAGTCGGCAGGATGAAAACTGCCTCTTTCTCGTAGGTTATGGCAGATTGGAGTGGAAGGGCTGAGCGAGCTAAGTGTGGGAAGTGCTCAGGACAAGCTGGGGAACAAGAGCTGCCAGGGGGAATGCCTGCAGTTCATGTAGGGGAGCGGGGTGCTCAGTCTTCTGTCCAGGATATCCTTTTGTGGCAGCACCGTGTGTCTTGCTGCCGAGTGGCGGAGGGAGTTGCTAATATGTGTGACCTCATGTGAAATATGCTGTTCAAATGCCTCTTTTAATGAGCACAAGTACTTGTTCTATGTGAGCAGTCATGGTAAGACTGCTACAAGCTGGCACCCAGTAGTTGCATATATACGGTGTGAAGGATGGGTGTGCAGCATTCCATGGACTGCGCTGAGTGTCCAGAGAACACACGGCTGGATTGACAGTGTTCATGCTAATGAATCAATTACTCTCCGTGCGTGGATGTTTCTCCCTTTAAATGTTCAGAAATCACTCACAAACATAACAGGAATTAAATCAGTTTTGTTTATTCAATTGGATTAAAGTAGCTATATTCCCATGTTTACGGAGGCAATTGGATTTACTGTTACTTTGCATATTGTTCCACTCTCATCTTCGGGCGAGTAGTTGTCTGTTTTAGGAAGTAGGTTTTTTTTAAAGGACAATAAAATCTTAATGATCACTTCATCGCATTTCAATGTAGACTTCTATGCCTAATGTCATAGTGACCTCATTGCTGATGTTGTTGTTATATGTAATTCAGAAAAAGGCCTTGGGAAAGGCATGCGTGTGTGTTCGTGTGTGCTGGAGCCCGTGCTGCTGCTTGATTCATGGCTGGGTCGGGGCTATTAGATTTCCTTCCCCCAGGCATTTTATAATCTGTTTAACATAACACAGTCGTTTGTCTTGTTTGCTGACTGCTTAACAGATGGATATGTGATTTTCGTAATTACTATATGAACGTTAATAAGACGTGATATCTTTTATTAATTAACAGTTTTCCAGGTTTATTTTTCCAAATGACATGAGGTAGATTATATGTAAATATTAGTGACATACAAATATTAGTTTTACAGCATTGGCATTCTGAGAAGTCAGGCAAACTTTTAAGGCTCCCCATGGTGTCTCTTGTTTTTCTTTTTCCCCTCCCCTAAGCTGTACTTCATGAAGATTCTTTGGTAGCACACTTGGGTTTTTGTTTAGTTAAAGGTTGGTCTCCCCTTAGTGTACGGAAAGCCTAGACCTGGCCGATGTCCTAGGCTGTCCTCTACATTTATCCTGCCAGGGCAGCGTTCTTCCAGCCCATTTCTATCCTTGTATGATACTATCATCCTGTCCTTCCTGCTGGAGACCTCCAGAAGTGGGAATCAGTGTAAACATGTGTGAAGACTGCACACGACGCAGAAGAGAAATCTTCTCTCACCTCGGCCACGGCCGTTCCTGGGAGCTCTCCCTGCTCAGTGGCTGAAGAGGAGCTTGGAGAAAGCAAGTCAGTTCTGGGAAGCGGTGGGAGGCTGGCAGTGCCAGGCAGGGCTCCCCAAAGCCACACCTGGCCCTTGCACTGGGACTTCAAAAAGGATATATATTTTTGTTTTGTGATGAAGCAGCCCCTTTGCTACGTGGGAGTGGGCCAGCAGGTCCCAGGGCCCTCCCAGGGATGGGGACCCTGGCCAGCCCCAGTGCCACCTTTCCCAAGCTGCTGTTTTTTGCTGAAGGCACCCGGAGGACCCATGGGAGAGGAGGCACAGCCCCAGGAGTGATGGGTCACACTGGAATGCTGAATTTCAGGTGTTCACAGAGAATGAATGACTGACCTGGGGTGAGATGGGGGGCAGGGCTGGGCAGGGCGGGGCTGGGCAGGGCAGAGCCGGAGCCACAGGGCTGGAGCTGCTCCAGTTGCTGTCGTTGGCCGCTCCCTGTTTGTGGCTCTGAGTCACCGAGGAGTAGAGTAACTAAGTGGATTTGGGACCGTGTGCACATAAGAAATGTTGAACAGGACCAGTGTAACACTCCCTTACCTTCTGTCAATGCCTACGAGTTTCGAACACAAACTCAATTTAAGCTGAAACGTTTCCTTCTTGGGGGCTTTGTTTTGTGGGACGATCTGGTATCATGTATTGTATCATGTCATAATGGCAAGAGTGGCCCCGAGCCGAGAGCAGTGCAGCCTCACCCTGCCAGCCTCCAGCCCGGGCTGCAGCCCCCCGGTGCCCCCCAGTGCCCCCCAGGCCCGCCCGGGTGCGGCGGGAGGCTGCCGTGCACCCCCAGTGCCACGGCCACGGGCACTCGTGGCACTGCTCGTGGGACCTGTGGCCATAGATACCAGCGTGAATCAGAGCATGTTGTGATGACTTCTTGTTATTTTCCCCAGAAAATGCCAGAATAGTTTCATGCTTAGAATACGTTCTGGGTTAACCAAAGCGTGCATGAGCCAGGCTGGCTCTGCAGTGCTGTGCTGAGTTCCAGACACGGTTTGTCACAGGCGCTGCCCTCTGCCAGGGCACCACGGGGGAGGCACGGTTATTGGGGCAGGCTCTTCGCTCATGTTGGCTGTTGCTTTGTGAAGTACCACTAAAAACTGACAAATTCCTGTTAATGTGGAAACAGTCGGCGAGTTGATTGCCCCTGCCAGGCTCTCTCGGTTCCCCAGCCCTCAGCATTGCAGCAGCAGCTGTATTTTGCTGTACCCCATTTTGCACTTCCCACCAGGCTGATTTTGGGTCACCATCTGTCCTTCTGACAGTTGTGGAACTTCAGCTAATCCCTGCGCAGGTCAGGAGTGCTGCTCTGCCAGACACACAGTTTCCTTTTCTTTGGAGATTTAACTCTGACTGATTAGCCTTTGTGCTTTACATTTTGCAAGGGTGGCCAGGCTACATCTGTGTGTGCTTCACTCTGCTGCTGCTGGGTGACATCTGAGGACAAGCACAAGGATTTTTATAAGGTAGTAATCCCAGCCTCAGGCTGCCAATGCTCTGAAACTTACTATGTTTGTGTTGCAAGACATGGGCAGCCCTATTTTAATTTATACCATGGTTTAATTACTTTTTGATGTGGGACATATTCAATTAACTGAAGGCTGTGAAGTAATTGCAGTTTAGGAAATACAACTCACCTGGATGTGATTGGTGTTTCATTGGTGAACATTCTTTCGAATAAAATCCACCTTTGAGGCCATGTGAAATTTTGCATATTAATTGCTAATTTAACAGAATAAATGCTAAATTGTCATTCTCGCACATAATATCCCGGGATACGTGGGGAAGCATCTGAGTGTCCAGTGTAAATACATTACATGACAATATTTGCTTTTTCAGTACTCAGACTGATCCCTGTTTCTCTTTTGTTGGTTCTTCTGACCATCAGCTGATGGATTAACAGTTTGCAAATTGTTGATTGTTTAATAGTTTTAAAGGTAACGGGTTTTTTTGTTTGATTTTTTTTTTTATTACTGTGGTGTGTGATTGCCATCTTTGCTCCGCAGAATTGGTTTTTGCCTTTGTCCTGGTGACTGACATTTTTAAAGCAGTGGAGCGACAAAAGGGCTGCAGCGTGGGGAAGGCAGGTCCCACTCACCCCTGCCCAGTGGAGGGCCTGGCCTGTGCAGGCTGCGGGTCATCAGCAGGGGCTGGGGTGTGCAGCCAGCTGACAGCAAGCAGTTGTATCTGTTCCACTCAAATGCACGTGTGAGTTCACATGTTCCCTCCCATAGGGTGACCTAACCCAATTAAAAACATTTTGAGAGCTATATTTCCGTATGAAATAGTCAAATTAACACAGTGATTTTCTTCTCCAACCAAAAATAAATCAACAGGAAAATCCAAGAAACAAAATACTGCCTTTATTTTTGCATTCTACACTTACTAGATTTAGTAATTCAGCCTGAGACTTCCTCTCATGGTTCTCATGAACAATGTTCCGGTGTCCTCTCATATCCTCTTTAGCCCCCATATTACATTTTGCTGCAGCAGCCAGTGAGCCCTTTAGGGCATCGAGCTGGTGTGTGTGTGTGACGTGGTGCCTGTACCTGGGCTGTGTGTTCTGTGTCCAGTGCTCCCCAGGACACCTGCACTCGTGCCCTGCAGTGTGTTTCACTCCCACATACCCAATCGACGCCTGTCGGTTTTGGCCTTCCACTGTCACCTGCGGTGGAGTTTGTTACTCCAGGTAAAACCCAAAGCCAGAGGAGCAGACAAAACACCAACATGGACAGGCCTCACCTGCAGCATGGCTCAGAGCAGCTCTTTTCAAGTAAAAACTTATTCCTTAGCCTAGACTGTGCTACACTGGTTCAGATGCTCCAGTGCTGTAGCATGTGGCCTTAATCTTCAGAAGTGGCAAATCCTATTTACTGTGTAAGTATTTAAGCTAATTATATCTCTGATGTGAGGAACATGTGACAAACTGTTCCCACTGTATCCTTTAAAAGACATTGATGTCTTCGACCCTCCTGAAATATTCTGTGCCTCATTCCATTCTTGGGGTATTGTATGTGTTCTGCAGTGTATTTAGCAATAGTATAATTTAGTAATAATATAGAGGAAATAAGTATGTTATGGCTGGATGGTCTATGGAGTAGAGTAAGAAATAACTCATAGCAAGTTTTCCCAGGAAGCACCAAGGTTGTGTGGCTGTTGCGCAGTTGCATTATACTGTTGCTGTGGGGCTGCTGCACTATAGGAGAGATCTGATGAACAGGAAGATGTCTGGGCTTTCCTAAAGCCTGGCATAAAATTCTTAGTAAGGAAAGACTGCCTCTGAAGAAAGAGCTGATAAAATGCAGCAGAAGCTGGTTGGTCTAATGGAAGGCAGGAGAGAAAGCCCTTGGGGAGCAGCTGTTCCCCGAGCCAGGCTGGGCGTGTGGCAGGACTCGTTACTGGCGCGCTGTTAATCAGGTACAGCTTGTACCAGCACCTGTAACAGCGCGGCAGGGGTCAAGGCCAAGTAGATCAATTTATCATTTGACCTTTGGGAGGCAGAAGTCTTCACCTGCTTTGCATTCAATGAACTGATTCTTCCCTTTTCTGCCCCAAGGTCCTGACTCTTGTTCTCCATCATTTGGGAAGAAGAGGGCTGCAGCTTGCCCTCTGCATGCAACCTGGCTTCCCAATTTTCACGATCTTGGTTTAATCTGGTAAATTTTTGGCCTTCCTCAAGTCATGCCAATTAAGGTTCATATGACTGGGACTTCATCACGGTTGTGGGTTATGGCTTTGCCAGCTTGCTCACATGACTTACAGGAGAAAACATGGAAAACAAGTTGACTTAGTGCAGTTAAATCACAGTCAGCTCTTGCTGTGCTGCAGGAGCACAAATGTAGGGCTCCAGAGCACAGTGGAGGGTGCACAGGGGCTCAGTAAGGATATTAACATGTGGTGAGGGTTGTAGACATTCCCTGGGGACCACACAGCAGCCCAGCACACTGTCTGCAGGTACAGGGGATGGTCCTGCACGAGGCATTGACCGTGAGGATGTTCATCCAGAGAGGGTTCACCCTCCGTGCATGTCCCTTCACGGCTGAATGGGAATGGTCTTTGTTGTCTGGTGCAAGCTGCTGCCCTTCCTGAGCCTTGCCAGGTTTCCTAGGCTGGAAGAGAGGAGCATCAGTCTCTCTGGGTGCTCAGCTCTACTGCTGGCACAATATTTATAAACTGGCTGTGAAGGACTCAGCTGTCTGTGGTCCTCTGGAGAACAGGATCCCTGACCTGGTGTCCATGTCTCTGGCCATTCCAGGGAACCCATGCCTGTGGCGCTGGACATGTTCAGCGCTGGGGATGGTGAGAAGCTCTGGGTTCCTGCAGGGTGTGCAGCATGGGGGCCTCTGCCCTGAGACAGCCTTTTCCCTTTGGGGTTGTCCCTTAAATATGGGCCAGCCAGCCACCAGCCCAGGTGGCTGACACCAATTATGTCTTGAGAATAGGAGTATAATTACCCCTTTTTTGCTGCATAATTAGCTGTTCAGATTTGTGAAGCTAAAGTGCTGTCTCTACTGAAATCTGTGAGCTGGAGGACTTGGAGCACATTGGGAACTGGACATGATGGGAGAAATTGTACAAGGGCTTTAAGTGCTCTCCTTCTCAGAGTACTAATTGTGTGCCATGACCTTCACCCAGATCAAAGACCAGGTGCTGGCTCTGATATGAGATGTTGGGGGGTGCCATGAAAGCCCTGGTTTCCCTTCCTTAGCAGAGATGGGCTTTCAGTTAAAGCATCTCAGACTTAGTTAGTGCAGGTGGAGGTGGCCACCACCTGTGTTGGTCCATAGTTTGGTAAGTCTGCAAAGCTGAGATGCTGCAGAGTGGGAGTATGTCCTGCTTCCAGGGAACAGTTCCCTGTCCCACCCTGGAACAGGGGGATGTTCCACCCACGGGAAGGGACAGAGAGGGGGGCAGCAGCTTCAGGTCGTTGTGCTGCTCGCAGAGCTGTGGCAGGCAGAGCCCAGGAGCCTGGGGCTCTCAGTGCCAGCCCTGTCCCCTGCGCCATGGGCATGTGCTGTCACCAGTGCTTCTCCACACAGGCTGACCTCCGGCACCGTCCAGCGAGCTGGTGCCCCACTGAGGGCACTGAGCTAACCATCAGTTAACCAACAGAAATAATTCTTACAAGTTTAAAAGAAATTTTGTTATCTGTATTTAACGGTTGAAAGAGGAGGGTATTGTTCTAACCCAAAACAGTAATTAGGAAAATACATTTACTGCTTATGGATGGGAGACTAAAATAAATGCTGTGAAGGAAGTTCTGTACTGAGCATAAAATTGGAAGTTTGATTCAATTATTCTTCACACACTGTTTAGATCCCACAGAAACCTGAGCATGGAACTCTTCAGCCTCTCTAATTGAAGCAAAAATCATTGGAGTGGAAAGTGTCCTGGCTCTTCAGGAGATGTCAAAGTACAGAACGTGGCGGACACCTGGGGGTTTGGGAAACAGTGACAGCTACAAGCTGACCTTTGGCGAATTTAATCTGCAAATGGATTCCTGCTTAGGACAGCTAATGCTTTTAGTTATTGTAACGGCTTGTTCCTGGATTTTAAAAAGCTGAGAATAAATGGATTTCATGATGCAGCTCCTATGCGTGTTGCATAACAAACAGGTGGCTTCTGGATGTGTTTAAATGATACAGTGTGTCAAAAAACTTTGCAGGACTTATGAATACGTAAGTGTAATTCATGCACAATGGGGGAATAATTTTTGCTACTTAAAAAAGGAGAAGGAACTTGGCACTTGTTAAAATGAAAATACACTGAAGACGGTGTATACTGAAAAGGAAGGGAAGGAGGTCACTGCTTGTGTTTATGATATTCATGGGCATTGCAGGGGCTCGTTACTAAGCTGGGCATTGCCTGTGGCCTGGGGTTTGGCATCTGGGGTCTGATGGGAGGAGGTGATATGGTAACAACTGCTTATTCAAAATCTGTCTTTGTTTTGTGTCTGAAGCTGCTCTTGCCTCTTACAGGACACCTGCAGGTAAATGTAGCTTGTAGACAGAGGGAACCCGGTTCCTGGGGATAGTGTTGTGGTGCGGGTTTAATCTTTCTTTTCCATCTCTCTTTTCCTGTGGGAGGTCCATGTCCTTCCCTCGGGAGACAGGAGACCGCAGACAGAGGTGTCAGCTGACTTGCCCAGAGCCAGCAGCAGTTCCGAGTCCTGTGGTGTGTTGGGGTCTGGTCCCCTGTGCTGTTGCATGCATGAGGAGCTGCCAGCAACACAAAAATTATTTCTAAAGCATTATGTTAGTGCTGTGGCTCTATTTAGCCTGCAAGAGACTTGGTCAGCATATCTCTGCACTGTGCCACGAAGCCATGGCCAGGTCCTGTGCCTTTTCACAGGGAGTGAATTCAGACTAACCTGTGACTCTCACCCACTGCAGCCAAGAGCAACCTCAGCCTCAAATACAATGTGTTTTCTTGACTTATACATGTGCCTGGTGATTACAGCAAGTAACTCACATTCCAGGATAATTCAGTGAAGGCTTGGGCAGGGAGACTACAGGCTTATGCCTGTCTGATGAATGCTTCTGGCTTGTCACATCAGTAATCCCTGTATCAATGAGTGGCCTGTGATGTGATGTGATGTGATGTGGTTGACTGACAAATCCTGAAGTTATATATGCATAGGAGTAAGTGCTAGAGTTCTCCCAGGTGCAGTTTTACAATGTCTTGTATCAGCCTCTATGTGACAGCGTGTCAGAAAACATCCTGGAGAGGCAGGCAGCTGTGGGCCTGGGAATTCACCTTTCCTCATAAGGTCACAATGGGTAGAACAAGCTTTCCCTCTCCCTTGCCCCTCATCTGAGGGCATCCGCACACTCCCCCAAAAGGCGGTGCTGTGCTGGTGTGGGGGTGTGCTGGTGTGGTTGTGCAGCAGAGGTGTGGAACATGCTGTCCAAAAGAAGTACATACTGGACGTACTGGGGTCCTTGAGCCTTCTTGCTCAGAGGTGCTCTCTCCCATGCTTCCCCTAGAACAAGCAGCCCCCAAGCAGGCAGTGAATCTCAGCAGATAATAATAATAATAATAATAATAGTACAGGCTGTAAAATCTTGCACCTTCCCAATGAGATTTTAATTACGATACTACAGCTGGGAGAGGAAATCAAGCTGCAGCGCACCACTGTATTTACAATGTTATCCACCATCTTTGTCCATTCCCTCTGCATCCTCCTGTTCCAGTAACAGTTACACTCCCCACTGATGTGGCCCTGCACTGTGAAGCAGCTCCTGTGCCATGGCACGCCGAGCTCTGCAGTTCCTCCAGCTGACCCCAGCCCCATGGCGCGGGGGTCTCGAGGGGTGCTGGGTGGGTGGGCACACAGCATAAAGGTGCTGTGGGGCCGGTGCCTGTGTGTGCCAGTTCCCTGCTGGGCTCCCACCAGTGCCCAGCACCGATCATATTCTTGTCCAGAGTGAACCAAGGCAGTGATAAGGTGGGTCTTGACAGCAGTATGGAGCAGTGGGGTGCTGTGGGGTGCAGGCCCGAGTCACACCCCAGGCTGTGTCTGTGCACCTGTTTTCCTTCAGCAACTCTCTAAGTAGTGGACAGTGGGGGGCAGAGGGGACACTGTGGGTCAGGTGTGAGAGTGGGGAGTAGTGCCTGTCCTCTCACTGCTGCCCAGGTGCACACTGCTGCCTGGCTGGGGATGTCTTGTGCCCTGACACTGTGGTTGGGTTTTACGTCCAGCTTCAGGTGCTGGAGTTGAGGGAACTTGCCCCCTGTGAATTTCCTCCCTGTCTGCCAGTGGCTCAGCCAGTGCCAAGGCTTCTTCCTGGACTCTACCAAGACACAGACCCCTTCCACTGGGCAATTGTTTCCCTCTGGTGTGCACCAGATGGTGAGTCCAGAAAACAGCCTGTGCTTTCAGAGATGTGCCCTGAACAGGAAAGCCCTCCCTTCCCCCATAGCCCTCGTGTTCATTCTCTTCTCTGGATGCCACCAATCCCCCCATTCACATCGACCTTTACGGTCATAAGTCACTGAGCATTCCTACGCCCTTCCAAATTCAAGACAGGGTGAGCCTGTGCCAACTGCCCATGGGCACACACCTCCATCGCACCGCTGGCATGGCCACCTCCATGGCCCTTACTGCATCCCCTGTCCCGGGACACCCAGCGTTAACATGCTATGGCTCTGCCAAAAAAGGGTCTGATGTCAGCCCTCGGGTTGGATCTTGTGTTTGGGGCAGGCAGGTCAGGGAGCAGCAGTCCGTCTGCCTGAAGGCTGTAGGAGCTTCCCCAGGGACAGGGGTGTCCAGCACGGGCAGTGGAGCTCCGGGCAGGAAGGAGCAATCCCCGGGCAGGAGTGTCCCCGGGGCAGGTGCGTCACCAGGTAAGACAGCATTCCCGGGAAGGAGCGTCCCGGAGCAGGAAGGAGCGTCCCGAGGCAGGAGGGAGCGTCCCCGGGCAGCAGCAGCATCCCCAGGCAGGAGGGAGCGTCCCCGGGCAGCAGCAGCATCCCCAGGCAGGAGGGAGCGTCCCAGGGCAGGAGCAGCATCCCCAGGCAGGAGGGAGCGTCCCCGGGCAGCAGCAGCATCCCGAGGCAGGAGGGAGCGTCCCCGGGCAGCAGCAGCATCCCCAGGCAGGAGGGAGCGTCCCAGGGCAGGAGCAGCATCCCCAGGCAGGAGGGAGCGTCCCCGGGCAGCAGCAGCATCCCGAGGCAGGAGGGAGCGTCCCCGGGCAGCAGCAGCATCCCCAGGCAGGAGGGAGCGTCCCAGGGCAGGAGCAGCATCCCCAGGCAGGAGGGAGCGTCCCCGGGCAGCAGCAGCATCCCGAGGCAGGAGGGAGCGTCCCCGGGCAGCAGCAGCATCCCCAGGCAGGAGGGAGCGTCCCAGGGCAGGAGCAGCATCCCCAGGCAGGAGGGAGCGTCCCCGGGCAGCAGCAGCATCCCGAGGCAGGAGGGAGCGTCCCCGGGCAGCAGCAGCATCCCCAGGCAGGAGGGAGCGTCCCAGGGCAGGAGCAGCATCCCCAGGCAGGAGGGAGCGTCCCCGGGCAGCAGCAGCATCCCGAGGCAGGAGGGAGCGTCCCCGGGCAGCAGCAGCATCCCCAGGCAGGAGGGAGCGTCCCAGGGCAGGAGCAGCATCCCCAGGCAGGAGGGAGCGTCCCCGGGCAGCAGCAGCATCCCGAGGCAGGAGGGAGCGTCCCCGGGCAGCAGCAGCATCCCCAGGCAGGAGGGAGCGTCCCAGGGCNGGGGGCGGCTGAGTCGGGGCACCGAGAGCCGCCCCCAGCAGCGCTCGGGACGCAGCCGCCCCATCTCCCGCCCCGGCGCGGCCGGAGCCTCGCCTTCCCGCCCTGTTGCGGAGCCCC
The DNA here is from genome assembly GCA_013397055.1 of Pachycephala philippinensis. Classification (NCBI taxonomy): domain Eukaryota; kingdom Metazoa; phylum Chordata; class Aves; order Passeriformes; genus Pachycephala; species Pachycephala philippinensis. The sequence continues at coordinate 75,530 of VWZT01001443.1, read as the reverse complement.
CAGCCCCGCCGGGCCCCTCCAGGAGCCCCTGCGCCTTCTCTCCTCCGGCTCCGGGAGAAAGGGGAGTCCCGACTCCCCCGTAAGCCCTTCCCCACTGGAGCGGAGCCCGAGGGGCCGGAGGGATGCGGAGCTCGCCGGTGCCGGAGGGATGCGGGCGGCGGCCGCGGTTCGGGATCGGCTTCCTCAGCCCCTGAGGGCGTTCGCGGTGCTGCAGGTGGCTGAAGCCGCGCTGTGAGGTGCGGGAATACGGCAAACGCTGGTGCAGGTCTCGTCAATGGAACAGTTGTCTCGGGGCTGTTTTCACTACAAGCCACCTCAGGAAGGTATATGAATCCTGACTGATGCGTTGCAGATGCAAGGAGATGCCAAGGCTGTTGGACATGGATAATGTCACAGCCCTGCTGAGGCTCATGGTGCATTTGAAAGTGGTTTCCCCTAATGGCTCAAGAGCAGAGAAGATGGTGTGGCCATGTTCGGTTCAGGCGTTAGAACATGAGCTCAGCCTGCACATGATGCTGCAGCCACCACAAAGGCAGCTCCGCCAGCGAGGGGTGAAGGAGGGATGGGGATGGAGCTGCTCTTGCCTCTGCTGTCCTCGCTGGTAGCTGAAGAGCTGTCAGCTTCACATCAGCTCTGTCACAACCTCCCTTCCCTCTCGCTTCAGGAGGAACTGCAGCTGATGTAAAGCAAAGCCAAACCCCCCACCCCTTCTGGTAGCACTGACACCTTCTGTGAGGCTTCTAAAACCAGACTCCATACCAGAGTCTGAGCAGGCTTATTCATAGCTTAATTAGTAGCCAAAGAGGCTTTCCCTTACTGTGTCATCCTCATGAGACTTAGAGGAAGCCAGGCTTTGGGAATTTTGTCACATGGCTAAAGGAGGGTTTATCTAGTGGGAAATCTTTGGCTTGGTATAATAATAGAAAGATTTGGATACCTGGTGAGCCACAGAAAATGGTTGTTCGTGTTGCTTGTGTGTAGCTGGAATGCGAGTGCTCAGCGTGACAGCCCCCAGATGCTGGGGAGGTGTTGTCCTGGGGCATCCCTGGCTCTGCTGCTCTCCTTGGGTGTTTCTTACTGTGGGTCTTGGATCCAGGAGGACTTGCTGTGGGGCCAGGTGCTGGGTGCACTGTGGGGCTGGGGAGTGGGCAGACCTGCCATGGGGCTGAGTGATGGACCGATGGAGGCCACGCCACACTGATGGGATGTTTCTGCTGAGAGGGGTGGTGCGAGCCAGTGCTTCCAGGAGAGTACTGTGGCCAGGATGGGGCTGAGCTCCCATACCTCCCAGTTGTCTGGCTCACATCACCATGTGCTGTGCTCCCTGAAGGATGAATTTGCTGTTGCTGCATTCTAAAAGGCAGCTGCAACAGCCAGCAAATGAAAAATGGGGCTATAGCTACCTTGTTGTGACCTCCTGAGAACTCAGGTTTCCTGGCTGGGAAAGGTGGAGGATTGAGATGAGCCCGCAGTGATTTCTGCCTATGACGCTGGGAAGGCTGGGGATTTTCAGTGATAAGATCCAGTCTGTCTGTAATCTGTGGCTGTGTGCTGGCATTTTCAGGAGAACCTTGTGTGTCGTACTAGTGAACCACAGCAATCCTCTCCGTAGAAATGAAACAGTCAGAGGCATTTGTGCAGTAGATGACCGAATCAGCCGGTGTGATCCCTGCTGCGGTGTCAGGGCAGGGGGAAGTACCAGAGGGGATTTAATGGCTGTGTATCAGCTGGGAGGTTTTCTTCACTTCGTGCTGTATAGGAATCCTGACTCTCTATGCAGTGGTTCTGCTAGAGGGAGGCTGAGTGCACTTTGAAATGGTAGATTCTGCTAAGATAAAAAATTTAGATAATTCAGTTTCATTTTTTCTACATGTGAAAGCAGCATATGCCTAAAACGCCATGGTATCTGGTTAAAAAACAAGAAAATCCTTCCAAATGCTGTGCAGCAAGTGAAGACTTGCTTTAGAAATGAAGGTGTCTCTGGTGTGTCAGCTGAGGGAAATAGCCGGGTTATGTAATTTGCTTTAGTGAAGTGTTGTTGTCACTTAAATAGGTCTGGTATTTTCATGCAAATGTGGGGTGAGGATGGTATTTCACAAGTGCACATTTGAATGCCTTGTTCTTGTGCAGCTCAGAGTATTGCTGAGAAGAAACGAGGCCCTTGTGCTAATTCGACTCGGGTTGCCAGGGAGGTGCTGAGGTGCAGCCCACATCCCCAGCCGTGTCACAAGGTTTGCCAGGCACAGGGTGAGCAGGTTCCAGGGTGATGCCAGCTCAGATCTCAGAGCACTGCTGCAGATCGGCAGAGCTCACATGAAAAATGTTCAGAAAATATGCTTGGTTTGTTCTTGTTTTGCATAAATCTGTCTTCATTGGCAATTCTGCTGAGTGCCCAGCCAAAAGTAGGACAAATTGAGACATTTGAATACAACCATTGGAGCAGCTTCCACTTCTAGATGTGCTTGCTGGAGATGTGGCCTTAAAGGTCCTTCATGCCCCCTGCCCCAAGCTGGCCCATATCATCAGCTGGACCCAAAATACCCATCTCCTTTAGGCTTCAGGCTGTGGCTGCCACCTGTTTTGTGCAGCAGTGCTGTTCACCTGGCATGCCTCTGTGTTCTTGCAGCTGACAGTTGGGTAAATACCTCCAAACAAGAAAGGAATGACATGAATGACCCCTTCCATGAGCCCTGCCCTGAGCCCTACCCAGCCTGTGTGCTCAGCAGGTTCAGGTGGGACAGGAGCTCAGTCATGGTTCACCCCAGTGGGACAGTGCCTCATATTGGTTTTCCATGTCTGTGCACATCTGCCCTGTTGCAGGTATCCTCTGATGAAGGAGGGATGCTGAGCACCAGGCTGGCCTGGGGGCCACGGATCCCTCCTGGGGCAGGGGGTTCTGATGGCAGGGCTGGGTGGGCCAGGGCTGGGCTGGCACTGCCTGTCCTGTCCCCCATCTGTGAGCTCGGCCAGGAGCACAGCCCATCTTCTCTGTTGGGATGGAATTCACCTCTCCAGCTCTGTCCCTGCTCCCTTCTGATGTTGCCGGATGTCCTGGGCTTGGTGTGGAGAGCCCACAGGCCTTGGCCCCACAACAGCCATGGCAGAGTCACCCTTTCACACGAAAACGTGGAGACACTGAGACATAGCCCTTCCTGCTGGTGTGATGCAACAGACAGGAGCTCTTCCAGGGCGTGATGGGTGCCCTGCAGCCCCAGGGCCCTGTTCTGGGGAGGCACTGGCAGGAATCTCTGAGTGGGTCATGCATCTTGGGGTGTGTGCTTTGACCGTTAACGCAGTGCCAACGTCCCAGGCCCGGCAATGCTGTGGGTGGCACAGGCGTGGTCCAGCCCTGGCACCCACGATTTCCAGCATGGCACTGGGAGGAGGAGTAGTGGTCTCGCCTGGGCTTCATGGGGAGGTGGCGGTGGCCAGGTGGTTGTGCTGTTGGAGAAGGACCCTTGGGAGAACTCATGCCCCATGGCCATGGTGTGGGGCTGCTATGGGGGGCCATCTTGGCATCCCCTGAGGGGCGTCCCTGTTTCCCAATGGCTCTGCCAAGGGACCTGCTCCCCTGCGGGCCCGGGGCTGACCCTGCTGGGGCTGCACGGCCTTGGGGATGTGCCGTGCCCTCCTGCTGGGCAGGACAGTCATGACACCTTGCAGCCGTTCCTGGGCCACTGCATGGCTGCCCCCTGCACCCCTTCCCCGGCTCTGGCTAATGCCCCTGCAAGTCTTTAATCTCCTGGGGGAGTGTTTCCCAAACTGAATAGGTTTTGCTGTTGAGAAATCTATCACTAAGCCTTTATTTCCTTTTCCTGGTCTAATCTTGTTACTACCTCTGTAACCCTCTGTCAGCCTCTCCCTGCCCTGCCATCGTGCTGCAGGAAGGGGCCCTGATGCCAGTGCCTCTCTGCCCTGATGCCCGCCAAGTTTGCTTTGAGCTCTCTGTGGCACGGTGGTTGCTTTTTTAAAAATCTGTGTGTAGTCTCCAGGAAAGCAGCAAGTGAAGCATTTCCCAGTGCTGGGTTAAGGCAGGAGCTGTCGGGTATTTCTGTGGTCACAAATGATGCAAGTTGCTGTTTGGAGATCATCTGGATTGAGATTTAATTAATCCGGGAACCTCTGTGAAGTTGTTTTATCACATAAGTACTTTGGTTACGAAACACAGTCCTGTCCTTTCTGCTTTTTATTTATACACATGAACTGTGTTTAGACATCCCTTCCTCTTCCTGAGCCTGTGCTCCCTCCAGGTGGGAAGGACCCACAGATATGTCTCCTTCTGCCCAATATGGGATCACTGCAGAACCGCAGCGTAACTCAACTGTTTGCAGTGCTCCACGTCAAAGCCAATTTGGGGATACTTTAATCTACAGATTAATGAGAGAATAGATGTGCCTGGGAACTCTGTAATCTAGAGATTACTGAGAGGACTGGGAGCAGGTAATGATGCGACTGACCCAGTGCAGATGGACTGTGAGGAGGGTGCCTGCTCACTGGGGATGGCTTGCATCTGTGTCTGTCTCCTCAACTCTGTGCAAGAACCAAGCTGCTCCCTCTCCAACGCTGGGGAAAACTGGGTCACTCCCAGCAGGCACCAACAGCAATGTGGAGGGGTCTGGCCTTACAACCCCGAGTTACCCCAGTCCCTGTTGCTGTGGGGTGCTGCAGCAGGTCAGAACCCAGCACTGGTCTTTCCCTCAAGCCCAGGACCCTGGGGTATGCTGTGGTGCTTGCAGGGTGATCCTTGGGGTGCCAGCCAGGACAGCCCCATCCTTAGGTTTCAAAATGGATTGGTGAAGTGGTCAAGATTTACTAACTGCAGAGAGACCACCTCTTGTTCAGGAGCCTCCTGAGCCGAACATTGCAGAAGGTAGGAGAATATTAGTGGAAACGTTGCATGGTTGCCCTGTTTGTGTGTATCACCTCTTGTCTGTTGGAGACAGGATGCTGGGCTGGATGTGCCCCTAATCTGACCCAGCAGATTGCCCCTGTGGCTGCTTGTGGGAACAGGAGTCTGCAGGGCTCTGCCAAACCCCTCACTCCTCCTCCCAAAAGAGCTGGTGAGATCTGGTGCCTGGAAGGTCGGTAGGTGGAAGGGCTTAATGCCATGGCAGACTAGGTAATCATCAGCATTCCCTAACGCTGCAAGCTGGAGCAGAATGTACCCCTGCCAGCAGGCTTAGAATCATAGAATCATACAATCATTAAGGTAGAAAAAGACCTCCAAGATCGTTGAGTCCAGACTTGCTTGTTCGTGATTGGCTGGGGGAATAAATGCTTGTGGAAAAAATCCTTTGAGAATATAAGTCCCAGCTGCTGGGTCACTGGAAATGCTGCTGGTGTGAGCTGGTGCCTGCCGTAGCCGCTGTGAGATGTGTGCGGGCTGGTGCAGAGGTGCGGCCCGCTGAGCCGGCACACGGAGTGGAGCCGAGGCGTGTTGACCTGGCAGGATGCTGATCAGGCAGCTTAAAAATAGCGGCTGCTTCCTCGCTGCTCCTCCCCATCCCGGCTGTGCGGCTGCGGCCGGGGGCTGGCGGCGCTCGCTGCGATGTGCTGAGCAGGCACAAAGCCCCAGCTGCACACGGGGCTGGGGCCGCAGGGAGCGTCCGGCAGAGCCGTGTGAGCACCCCCGGGCCGTGCGGGCACCCCGGGGTCCGGCAGAGCCGTGTGAGCACCCCGGGGCCGTGTGAGCACCCCGGGGCCGTGTGAGCACCCCGGGGCTGTGTAAGCACCCCGGGGCTGTGTGAGAACCCCGTGCCCTGTGGGCACCCCGGGGCCCTGTGAGCACCCCGGGGCCGTGCGGGCACCCCGGGGTCCGGACAGCCAGTGTCGGTGGAGCTGCGGCATGGCTGGTCTGCCTGGAGCTGGGGAATGAGCGCCAAAAGACCCAGAGACTTCTCATCTCAGCATCCCTGTGTAGAGCTGCTGTGACTCCCGGGCACGTGGCAGCCCTGGGCAGTGGGACCGGAGCTCTCCAAAATCCCCATGAGCTGGGGAGCTGGCGATTGCCCTGCCCTGGAGAGGGGCAGGTGAGGCACAGCGAACTCGGAGCTGGCCTGGACCTGACCCCAGCGCTCTGGGAAAGACTCAGATGCCACCGTGGCCACCTGCCCCAGCGCTTGGGCACTGGAGGCCAGATGTGTGGACACTGGCATGTTTGTACGCTGTCGGGAGTGCTGTCCCCAGCTCACCTCCCTGCCATCCTCCCAGGAAAGGTGTGATTGAGCTGTTGGAGTCAATGTCTTCATTGAGGGCAGTTCCAGCGCTGGTTGTTGTTTTTCCCTGCTGCATTATGAGCCTGATTTCTTGAGGGGAAAGGGTCACTCGCTCTGGCCCAGGGGGTCCCGGGATGGGGCAGGTGGCTGTGTGGTTTGCATGGGGTTTCTGTTGTTTTGGTTTTCAGCCTTTATCTGCTTAAGTCTCCAGCAGCAAAACTCTCACTGCAGCCCCAGCTCACTGTTTCAGGTTCAGCTTACAGAGGGTGTTGGGGTAATCTGAGGTGAGATGTGTACCTTGGGAAGGAGTTAAAATGCCAGACAGGTGAGGAGCTCTGTGTTGTGACACCACAGGAAGCTGCAGGGGCCCGGACGGTGGGGCTCGGAGAGAGCAGAGTCACTTCCAGGCAGCTGAATATCCAGAAGGATCCTGCCTCCGTGGCAGTGCTGTTTGTCTGCATTGCACAGAACTGTTGTGCAGCCTTTTTGTTTCCTTTAGAGCCTGTTTCCTCACTTCCTCGGGTGCCACGAGTCAGCTGTTCGGCCACGTGCAGGGACCATCTCTTCTAATGTCATGCTAAGGTCCTGGGAATGGAACAGTAACCAGAATAGAATTTAGAAACCAAAGTAGCCAATTAATCCCTCATTTTGATCTGCTCTGTCCTGCATTTCAGTTGACTCCCTGGTGCCGTCATAAAACACAACGATTATCTTAGCTTCCCCAGTATGCAAACAAATTGCTGTGATTTTCCTACGCTTGGATCAGTCCATATCCATATTCTCTGAACAACAATAAAACATTAATGGAGATAAAGACTGTTATCTCCCTCATGTCTATTTTGTCATTGGAATAACAACTTTAAATGTTAAGAGTGCTGAGATTTATAATGCCAAGCCTGCTCAGCAAAAATAAATCATGTTTCATACAGCACATTACCATTTATTGCTGCTGTATTATCTGAAGCCAGGAGTGGGTGTTAACCCTGTGATAACGTCCTCAAAGGGGATTTTAAATAATTTTGTAGTTTAATTTAAAAATTCTGTTGACTGTCTGGTTTGATCTGCAACTCATTTTAGTGCAAGGGATATCAAAGTCAAACCTCTCCAAATGCTGATAACGAGCTCGCTGAGACGTACAACGGTGGGAGAACCCCAGACCCCGAAACAGCTTCTGGTTCAGCTATGGCTTCCAGTGAACCCAGCCCAACTCAGCCACACAAGCAGGGCTCCCTAAATGTGCTCACTTTCAAGGTTTTGTAGACTTTGGAAGACCAGTGGGGTTTTTAAGTTTCATCTTGGTGTTTTCATTCTTGATATCTGAGTCCTCATCAGCTGATAGTAAGAGAGATGTGTCTCAGTTGTGATTTGATGTGTGACCTGAGCTGGTGTGGCTCCACAGTCAGTGCCCTCACCCTGCCCTGGCACCCTGACTGCTGTCAGGGATGGAGCAATGCTGTGCCACAGCAGTGCACAGGGACGGCCAGCCAGTTCCAGACCGGCGTTCTGTGCCCAGTGCTGGGTGTTCTGGGTGTCCCCTGGCTGGCTGCAGCTGTGTAACAGTGGTGGTGCTGCCCCTGGCTGCCTTGGCAGAGCTGGGGGCAGCACTTGGGCCCCTGCCCGTGTGCTGCTGTGTCACCAGGCAGCCCTGAAATGAACAGTGCAGCCTCGGTGCTGAGTTATCTGGCATTTCCTTGCATTCCCTTTGTTAGCTCTGTGAGTAACAGCAAGGCGCTTGGACCCTGATGAACAGCAGCTTCTCTGAGGAGTGCAGGCATTGACCAAACACCACGTGCCAGTGCCTGACTGCCCATTCCTGCACCGGCCTCGCAGCAGCTGCAGCTGGTGAGCAGGGGTGACAGATCTCTCCCCTTGCAGGCTGAGTCAGTTCTACCGAGCGAGAAGGGGACGAGGTCGGGGAGCACAGGGGCACCAGCCCTTGAGTCTGTCTCACCACAGAGCTCAGACTGCTGGTGCCAGATGCTGACCAGTGTTGGGGGGGGCTGTAGCTTGTTTAACACCTGGCTCCTACCCATCAAACTCGCACAGGCACACAGTGCACAACACCAAGCGTTTGTCCTCGTGTGTCTGTGGTGCAGCTCCTGCACAAACCTACTGCCAGGAAGAGTGCCCACCTCATGCATGGCGTTCCAGGGGTACTGAGCCCTATGAAAGGTGCCTGGAGAACTGCGGTGTCCAGATGTGTGTGCAGGTGTGAGGCTGTTCAGCCAGCATGAAATTGCCTGCAAGAAAACAAGCTTTGCTTCCCTGGGGTCCCACTCTGTAGATCCCTGAGGTACTGTCCTAAAGCTGGGGTGCATGGCATTGCCCCTTGAGGCAAGAGGAGCACCAGTGACAGCTCACCCACCTATACTGGCCTGCGGATGGGACACATGCCTGCTGTTCCTAGTTCCACCAGAAACCTCTGTATTGGTTAGGGGCACCCTTGCACGTGCTGTTTCAGAGCAGGAGAAGGGGTCTGCTGCTGGAGGTTAGATGTCAGCAGAGGTGGAGGTTGCTCCAGCCTCAGCTTGCAAGTTGTCCATGGAGACATGCATCTCTGTGGGATCTGGGGAATGGGAGATAGAGAATTAGAGAGGCTGTTTTGGAGAGCCCTCCCTCACAATCCCTAAATAAACTTGGCCTTCGTTTCAGCAGGCTGACAGATTCTTAATTATAATAACAGCATGAGCAGTGTTGCTTTGTAACTGGTTCCCCATTGAAAATTTCTGGCTAGCAGGAACGGTGTGCCAGATGTCTGCTTGTGATTGCCTCTGCTTGGGAAGATCTGTTCGGGTAGCACTCTCAGCTGGAGGGTACGAGTCATGTGGGGATCCAGGGGTACTCTGGTTGTTCGCCTGATTTCTTGGCAGAAGCCAGAGTCCCATCAGAATCTTTGCAAGCATCTCTGCAGCAGCTTCCTTCCACCAAGTTGCTCTGTTTGAAGGCACGAGAGCAAACAGGGACCCACACCTCTCTCAGCAGTGACAAACCGTTGAGTTTTGGCTGAGTTTTGGTGATGGTGTTTCTCCACTCTGGCCTTAGGTGAGGGCTCTGGTCTGGGGGTTCGTGCAGCCACCAGACCCAGCACGATTTCCTTCTGTAGATCATGGCTGGAGTCCTGCAGCGATGGGGCCCTGCCTGCCCCTGGTGATGCCTGTGAGTCCCAAGAGCTTTGCTGGCTTTGCTCAGCAGTGCTCTGAGCTGTGAGCTGTGCTTCTGCTGTCCTCCTTGTGTTGAGTGGAAAGCAGCCCAGGGGGATGGGCAGAGGGGCTGGAGGCACAGTCGCTGTGGGGAGCCTCTGGACTATTGCTAGCAAGTGTGTTGTGGCAATGGAGGAAACCCAGTGCTGATGGGCTGTCATGCTGCTGGCACCCTGGAGGTACCTGATGGAAGCCCCTGTGCCCCTGTAGAGCTCAGTCCAAGCTCTCCTGCAGCAGAGTGCTTTGGCTATGGATCCTGTTTCATACTGTCATTTGGGAACTTGATGTGGCGTTTTTCATTAGGAGTCCTGCAAAGTGCAGCAGCGAGTGTTACTGACTGAGCATCCCCAGCTATGACAGGGTATTCAGCTTTTTCCAGCAATGGAAGTCAGGCAGAAAAACATTGGGCATAAAAACAAAGCCAGAGGTTAGTACCTGTGGCACTAAGTGGTTGAGTTCACCTAAGATTGTGAAGATGATGCTGTGCAGAGATTACCTTTTAGCTGGGGCTGTTTTTGGTGACATTGGAGCCAGATCCATGTGTCCCGTGGATCTTGAGATGGTCAGAGTTCCCCATTGTTGCAGTGCACATCGGTGGCAACAGTTTCTGCTGACAGGATGGTTTGGAGGTCAGCCTGAGTCAGGCGCTTGAAAATTCGATCTGGGTGTGGCGTTGAAGGGAGAATAGTAGCTCTTGGTTCTCATCCAGCTCACCTTCACTAGCTGGTCTCAAAGCACTTCATAAACACGATCTTACAGATGTATTTGTTGATTCTTGCCCATTAGTGCAGTGCCAGGCTGGGCATGAATCTTGCTATGAAGCTGGAGCTGAAGTCTGCAATGTTACCTCATCTGCATGGGGCTCTGGGGAGGACACTGAAGTCCTGTCATATTTGGACATTTGATCTAATGTAAGAACTTTCTAATTAGGATGTTTATGAGTTAATCACATGTGACACTTCATTTGCTCCCTGCTGCAAGCCTGAGATGTGTGTGAGGATGTGGGGAAGTGGATCATCCTTTTTTTGGCTTTGTGTCACCCTAATGCATTATCTCCATCTGGTTGTCTCCTCCCTCCTTGTGTCCCTCAGCTGGAAGTGTGTACCAGTGGCTATTAATAGATGAATCCTGCAACAGTCTGTTCTTGCAGATGGGATTATCAGCCTCTGAAGCCTAAAACTCATTACAAATAAAGCAATACACTGTGTGGTCCTTAATACAATTAGCCTTGCTCTAAGTTGGGCTCTCAGGGCCAAATGCTGCTGTCAGTTTCCGTGTGAATGTCGCCTGGGAGTGTCCTGGCCTGCAGATCCCAACCTGCATGTTCTCTTGCCTGATCATGGGCACAGCCGCGGTGCTTTGTCTGTTGAATACAGGTGTGAGATCCTGTTCTGACATCTCTGGCTGTGTGGTCCCAATGTCCCTTGTGGTTTACAGGACTGGGATGGGAGGACTGTGGTTCTGCATATCTGTGTTGCAGAAGGATGTTGTCTTTTGAGGCCTTTGACTTACCACCTATCCTACCATCTCCTTGAACAGCCAAAACCAGCCACAGTACAAGGTGCCCTCTTTGGACCAAGGTTCTCTCTCAGGCAGGCAGAAGCCATCTCCCGCCTTTCTGATGGGGTCTTTTACCTGTGCAAGGAGGCAGAAGGGCAGAGGAATGTTCACAAGCATTTTGGGGACCCCTTTTCTCAAGGGATGAGCAGTTGTGAATCGAAAAGCCCATGTGGCTGTGGGCAGTTAGTTGTGTCTCCACTTGCTGCTGTGCACACACACAAACACACACTTGTCACTGCCTCTAGCGAACCTTCTTGCTGGGCTTGGAGTCATGACTCTTGCCCTTTTCCTTCACTCACCCCTGCTCCTTCCCCGCTCCCCAGCTTCTCATGGGGCAAGTGGGTGGGTCCAGCCATGGACCTGCTGATGTGGGAGCAGCAGGAGAGTGGTGCAGGGTGAGCCAGAGCCCTCCTTCAGAGGCAGGAGGGAAGATTCGGCACAGAACTGCCAGAAATTGCTCCAAATTGTGCTCATGTCTGGTGTGTTTCCCCTTGCCAGGGACCCACTCGGCCCAGGGAACCAGAGGGGCTTTGGAGTCCTATTCTTAAAGGCTTTGTTTCTGTAATTAAGAAAGCTCTGCTTTCTATTGAGAAAGGAACCTGCAAGGCTGTTTTTAGATTCATTTTACTGCTCCTCGCGCTTTCTGGAGGGATGAGTCTCCGCAGGGATGCTCATGTTCCCATGTGCAGGAAGTGTCTGTCTGCATCAGGCCAGGTGTCTTACCCCGTCTCAGCATTTGCTGGGGATGGGCAAAGCATTTTGCATGACTTCTTCAGTGTGTTTATAGACTGTGGCTTGGCCTTGGGGGGTGACCACAGCAGTGGGCATGGTCAGTGCCGGCGCTCCTCTCCGCACAGGGTCACCGCAGCACCAGCTCTACTTTGCTGCAGCCAGGCTCAGGAATATGTGGGTTTCACTTCCCTGGCTGGGAATGGTCTTTCTGGCTCCAGGGAGGAGCCGTGCCCAGGTTTGAGGTACCACTATACAGCTGAATTCCAGACTTGGGAGGCACTTTGTTCTTGATCTCCTGAGAGCTGCTGCCTTACCAAACCTCTTTCTTTCCTTGCCATCTGTTTCTGACAATGTGCAAAGTTATTGATGAGGTGATGAAATCAGAGGACTAGGGTTTGCCAGAAAAAGGCTTTTTTCCTCTGCATATGTAGTCACAGGCCTTCAAATGAAACCAACCCCCCAGAAAACCTGTGTGTCAGGCTCAGGGCAGTAGCTGCTGGGCTGGTGGTCTTATGACTAGTGGGTCCAGCAGTACTTTCTCAGTACACATGCAGGCCTGGGAAGAGGTGTGGGTGGTAATTAGCAGTAGAAAAATACACCGTGGTGCCCCCTGTGCGAGTTGTCCCCATCGGGTGCTCAGTGCACACAGCAGTGTGTTTCCACCGCCGCGCCCGGCTGCCTCCCGTGTGAGCGTGCTAACAGGCAGCTTGGCTGGGTTGTCAGATTTAGCCTTTGTAAGCCCTTGGCAGTGCTATTTGGAGGCTGGAAGGCTATTTTAGGTACATTTAATTACAGTTTTTTCTTGCTTAGTGAATAGCTGCAGTTATTAACATGTAGTGGAAAGGGTTACAGGGGATGGGAAGTATTCAAGGTATTCTTTTGTCCTGTCCTCCAAACGACAGAGAAAACAATACATTTATCAGCAAGCGCTGTGTTCTGACTAGCAGAGTTTGCAAGCAGTTTACTGTGTGCGTTCCTTTTACTTTTCAAAAGCCATTGATTTCTGCAGTGTTGCAATTAGAAAACAAGCCCATAAACTGATGTATTCCTGCGTTTTAAAATGGAGTTTCGGTCTCCTGCTGTCTTTTTATTGGTTTCCCCCTTCCCAGCCCTGCTGAATATTGCTTAAGTCAGCATGCTGTAATTGGCCTGTGGAGATCCAGGTCTGGCTGGTGTCACTTAAAACCCAAATGGCTTTGCAATAATGTCACTGTTCCTGGACTTTCTGAGCAGGAGCAAAGGTGCCCACTCCCACACAGCTCGTACTGCGTCTGTATTGACTGGGAGCACTTGGCTAATCGCTTCCTGTAATTAAATTCTTCACTAAGAATAAAGTTAATCTTCTCAGAGCATATAAAACCTGACCCGCAGCCTGAGCAGGCAGAAATTCTGTTGTTTATAGGCACCTTTATCCAAGTGTAAAGGGCTCATTCCCAAAGCAGAAGCAATTAGGATAATTAGATATTCTTGTCTTGAGTCAGGGATATATAATAATAAACCATAAGTGATACGGTAGCTTTCTGCTTGAGATTCTGTAGCTTTTGAGGATGGAAGGGACCGTTTTGCCTGTTCCTCTGGTAGGACACCACTCTGCTCAGCCCTGTATATCTGATGGGATCACCAGTTCTGCTCGTCAGGGTGCCGGGGCTGGCTGGGGCTTTGTTGGGTTTTAAAGTTTTTTAGATTTGCATTTTCTCGGTTTGATGATGCTCAATAAGTTTGGCAGGGAGAAATGGATGAGACTTTCCCCAACTTTTTTTCTCTTTGTTTACATAAACACATTAATAAACTAATTGCCCAAATCCTTGCTGGCTGGCAGAAGCATTAAGCTTGCTATGGGCCGCTGACTTAAACCATATGGTTTGGTCCCAAGGCTTCTTTGGGTTTTTAGAAGAGGTTCAAAAAGTGCCTGTTTGCGTCATCTTGGAACATTAACATTCCAAGCACAAATAGTTTTGCATAATTTATTACTCTCACTGTAGGTTTGCTCATACTCCTAAGTTCAGCTTCAAAGTCCTGCATCCTCACTCCTAATTATTTATGTACAGCAAAACGAAACAACATTAAGTGCCATCCAGGCATTGCTGTGTTTCATTGGATGGAGGAACTCAGACTTCTTCTGAGCCATGTAATTTCTTGTTCAGTTATTAAGAGCCAAATTCAGAAGGAAGATAACCTTTCCAGCATCCTTTGCTGGAATACAGACTGATCAAAATCAAGTGCTTATGGAGAGAAAATACGTGGTACCCGGAGGATGCCAGGTACTTGCCATCAACTGTTTAATTTGGACAATTACAGTACATTTGTCAGTTCCACTTTTATTCAGAGTGAAATCCATTTGCCAGTTCTCACACACTCTTTCAGTGCATCGGTATTTCATCAGCAAACAGTGTCAAAGGTGTCCGATGTGACAGGGCTGTTATTGATTCCCCCAGTTTATTTTGTAATACCCATTATCTTTGCAGCAAATATTGTATCTGAAATCAGGAATGTGGGTGAAACAATGCCCCAGTGAGCCAAGTGCTAGGGAGAAGCCGAAAGCAGAACCCTGGCCTGCTTCACTGTGAAACCTGGTGTGCCAGTTGGGTTCCCCTGCCATGATCATGGGTTCCTGCCCATCAGTTCTGCCCCAGCTGATGGACTGTCCTGTAGAGCACTGGGCACAGGCTCTCAGGGCTCTGCATTCCTCCCATCATTGTGCAGATATGGGTACCAGGAAGATGTCAGCCACTGCATTAGATGGGGGCTGAATAAATCACTGTGCATGGATCATTGAGCCTCTTTGTTGTAAAACAAATGGCCTGTGGTCAGTTAATCATATAAAGAAACATCTCCCAGACCTCGTGGCATTATTCATAAGTACTAAATCCTCTTGCAGTTTCATAAACAGAGCCTCTCTTAAAATACGGGGAAATTACAATCTGGAACAGTGGTTAGAGATGTGGCTGCCACATACTGTGGGACAAAAGGAGCAAGATATTTTATTTTCTTGCAGAGATCTCATCTCTCCCCCATGGGAACCATCCCTTTGCCTTCAGCTCAGAGGTCTTGTGCCGTGTCTGCCCAGCCTCGTTAGGTGCTGTGGGAGCCCTGCGATGGACAGCATGTGCCCTGGCTGCTGGTCCAGTGTGTCCTTGTCCACAGCGGGTGGCCGTGGAACCTTCAGTCCCCCAGTGTCACAGCCACTGGAGTGGGATGCCTGTGGGCTGCCAGCCACGGCAGCACGAATGAGAACTGGCAGCAGCCTGGGGCCCCGGGCGGTCTGGTTTGTCTTGGCATTTCCCCTACCATGGGATGTGGCCGCCTTGGTGCTGATAAATCGTCTTTGTTTCCTGCCCTGGTTTCTCCCTGCTGGAAGGGGAATGAGTGTGCTGGAAGGTCACCTGCTCTGATGGTAACTCCCAAAGTCTGTTCGCCCTCTGCTTCAGTGCCGTCCCCGCTGCTCTGTGGTGAGTGCCAGACAAGTGGGAGCAGTAGAAAGTCACAGATTCACGGTGTTGTTTTTATCCAGATTTAGCTAATTCTGCATTAAATGGCTTTGAGGTGGCTCCCAGCCATATGAAGCTCGGCTCCCTGGGCCATGTCCAGAGGGGTAGCTACCTTCCCATGGCACCTCTCTGCTTGGTCTGTGGTCCCTGAACATCCGTTTCTTCTGCTGAGGGCCTAGAATTGATGTCTGTTGCTTTTCCATCATGATCTAAAACAAGCCCCCTAAGTGCGGTGTCCCAATTTACAGTTCGTGTTTCAAGAAAGTGGCTCTTATATGTTGCCAGCCCTCAGCACATTCACTTGTTAAATTATGCACATGCTAATGAAGTGTGAAAATCAGCCAAATAACAACTCTCTGTAATCACTTAATGTCCCCAGAGCATTGTGGCTTTTTTTATTATTATTATTTTATGATTTGTGACCCATTCTGAATCATGTTTCTGCAGGGCGTTCTTCCAACAACTGGGGTTAATTAGTATTTTCACTTTTTCCCCTTCTGAATGAAGCCCAAACGTGCTCACAGCCCACAGTGAGTTTATTTTCTGTTTTGAATTAAATAATGCCTAGATTTCCATCAGAGTGGGAAGCAGCTTTCCAGCAGAACTGTTGAAATCCACACCCTTACCCCCAGCATACCCCTGGGCATATGGGCAGGGACTGCATCCGTGTTGAGTGTCCCGCAGTTGCTTGTGCTGCGATGGCTGTTTTGGGGAGGTGACGCTGCTCCTTGTCCCCCCGGGCAGTGTCCCCCCTCCCTGGGATGAGGCACTGTCTCGCCATGTGCAGTGGCAGCCAACTGACCTGCCCCAAGCGTTGCTCTGGAACATGACAGCACAGTTGATTCCCCAGCTCTCCCTTCGCTGCCGCGGCGGAAGCCGCACGAACGTGGCTGATGCTGGCGGTACCTGTGCTAGGAGGATGCTGCATGGAGAGCATGTCACTTGTCAGTGGAACTGCTGCTCCCCTACCTGGCACGAGTCGGTGTCAGATGCAGCGTTTGGATGCTGCTTCGTGCCACCCGAGGTGGGTGTGGGCGAGTGTTCATGGTGCTGAGCCCTCTTTGTAGCAGAGGTTGTCCCAAATCCTTCAGCGTTCCAGGACACCATCAGACTTGCAAAGGCTTGACTGGGCTGGCAGTGGCTCTCGGAGTCACCAGAGGTTGGTGATGCTGTGTTTGGGTGGGGAGCTCTGAGCTGAAGCTGTGTGTGACGGAGGCAGCTGAGGTCTGCTCTACAGCCTTACTCAAACAAAGTGATTCATTCCTTGGTGAACCTCAGCTGGCAGGAGCATGAGAGAGGGAAGCCCAGTGCCTTGTCTTTGGATAAATATCGGGCAGACCACAGATAGAAGCAGTGTTGCCTAATGTCAGGTAACATCCAATAACCTGCTTTCTCATTGACAACCTGAGGAGGAACAGAGAGGAAGTACCCAGCTCTCACCTCATTTTTGGAAGGTGAGGTCTGTAAGACAACATTCTGTTTATCACTGCAGCTTTTGAGTGGAAGTTGTTGGATGTTGTATAGTTATGTCTATTGGGTGTTGACCGTGTGGGCTGCAGACCCACTCACTAACCCTTCTCCTGCTGCATCCAAGCAATTTTCACACTCTCCCCACTCTTCTGATGTCAGTAACGGCCTTGTATTCAGGATTGTTATGCCTTGGTGTCACACCATTCACCTGTGATTAAAGTGGAGTCACAGTCTTCACCACTAAGCAGAGCTTTGTTTGAGGTGCTGTCCTGTGCTGGCTGTGTCCTCTGCCTGATGCTGCAGCCTGCTGGGAGCTGCTGTGCCCCAGGCCAGAAGCTGAGAGCCCCCGTTCACCAGGGACCTGGGTGCTAAGGCTGGGCAGGCAGTCACTTGAAGCAGAATCACTCATAGCCTGTGACAGCAGAATTGTAGATTTGTAGCAGAATCACAAACCCTTGAGTTAGAGCCTTGGCGACCTGGGAGCTGGGAGTTTCCCAGGGTGTGCCACTGTGGCTGTTGTGTTGCTCGTGGAGCTGCTGGCAGAACTGCTGCCGTGTCTGGGCAAGCGGCAGCCTCCTGCCCCTGCCTGGCCTCCTGGGTGCAGGAGCCTTTTCTGCACCTGTCTCCACATTTGGCGCTGGTTTAGAACAGAGTAATCGCTGTTCCATGTGCTCTACTTGATGTTGGTGTGTTGCTGTGTTAATGGTGAGACCTCGTGGGGAACAGCCGGGTTCAGCTCAGACTCTGGTCCCTGCACTGTGGTGGATGAACAATGTCAAGATCATCCCAGCCCAACAGTTTTGTCAAAAATATTTTGCACTGATCCTGCCTGGGGAAGCACCATGTTTAGCTTCAATGATACAGCCCTGACACCATAAAAAGAGCTTCCAGCAAAGACTTTTAGTTCCCTGTCAGAATCAACTTAATTAAATCCCATCTGACTGGAAGTGGGTTTTCACTGGATCTAGTGAATGTCCATGCTTCCGTATGGAAGCCTCTAACATCCCAGAGTTTATTCCCTGTAACAAACAAAGTCTTTGTTTCCACTAAAGATAGATGTATATATGAAATTTCTGATTTTTCAAGCAGCAGAAATATTTGTTATTTACACTTGCAGTTTATAAACAAGTGGTTTTCACTCTCTGTTACATACCAGCAGGAGGCAGGAATGCTGCCTTGCCCACACCAGCCTTGGACCTTCGGCAGGGACTTGTGGCATTTGGGTGCTTTCCGTACCCCAAGTGGCAAAACTTGTAAAGTTCAAAGACAGGCTCATTTATAGCTGCAATCTGCTCCTTCAAGCTGCTGCACAAATCACTTTTAAGCAATTCATTTCAGTGGCTCAGGACATCACTTAATGAACCCAACACTAAATTGAAAGAAAGAAAGTTTAATTAAAATACTGCAAGGAAAATGTCTTGAGACAAGCTCTTCCAGGAGCAGATTGACGATGATGGCACAGACATCCGTCTTCCACGGGAAGAAATGTTAAAGTAGGCAGAAAATACAGTTTTTGATGAGTTTTAGAGGGAGCAGATAAAGTATGTGTTGTGGTCTGGCCCCATGCAGGGTCTCTGGGTTACCGTGAGCTCTTGCATAGCCTTGTGAAGGGTTTGTGCCCCAGCAAGGAGTGGTGCTGAGCCACATGTGGAGGCAGAACCTGGCAGTGGCCGCCTGCCACGGGTGTCACTGTGCCTTTGGCACTCTGGGAATGGGGCGCATCCCGGAGGGAGGACCCTGAGTGGCACCAGTTCCTGAAGGCACCAGGAGGGCAATGGTGTGTGCTAACAGGCCGTGCTGCCTGCCAGGGAGGGGGTCTGTGGGCAGTGGGACTTGACTGGGACAGAGGCAGGGGAAACGCTGCTGGCAGAGCACTGTGGTGGCTGATGTCAGTCTCAAATATCCTGTCTGCCCAGGCATGGGTACTGAGGTGGGGGTGCCACAGCCCAGTGCTCTGGGTGGCACTGCCTGCCCCAGTCCCACTGTGCTGCCGTCTTAGTACAGCCCCAGATGTTGGATTAAGCCATCTTTATCTGATCAAATTCAAATCTATGCAACAAATGCCAGGGACTGTCTGCACAGTGTTAGTGTGTTTGCTTTCCCTTAGAATTGGATTGGAGCGTTAAGAACGTTCTTTCAAATGCCACCACTCTGATGGGCACGGCTTCTGTGGGTGCTCGCTGCGGAGAGGTAGATTATGGCAGAGAAGGGTCAGCTTCTCCATGCAGAAGGTGTTTGGATTCCATCAGCTGCATTCCCCATTGCCTCCTCCCGTTCCCCATCATGTGCCAGGCCCATCGTGTCTCACTGCTGACCCACTGATGTGTCTGTCTTGGTGCTGCTCCCCAGCTGACCCGCCTGCAGGCAGCTCCTTTAGTCACCCTAGGCCCAGGCTTGCCCATGGGCACACGTTACCTGAGTCTCCACGAGTGCAATGTGTTTTGTGACCCTTTGTGGAGCAGGTCTCTGCGGGCGGTGCCCGCTGTGGAGCACTCAGTGCCAGGTTTCTGTGAGAAGCTCCTGTCACAGTAGGTGCGTGTTGTGCCACCCATGTTCAGCCAAGGGGCTCGTTCCAGGGGCACCAAACTGGAATAATGTGACAGAGAATGACATCAGAGCAAGATGGTAACAAAATTCGGTTGTAAGCTGAAAATAGCTGCTCTACATGAGAGCAAATCTTGCTGCTTCTGAATTTTACTCGCTTAGCTGACATTTGGGTACTTCTAATTAAAATTTTTAAACAGTCAATAGTTTTTGCTGATCAGCTAACAGATGGCTGCGGCAAGATGACCAGAAAGACAGACTGCATGGCACACGAAGTGTGTTGGAAAGCATCCATCCTGGTGTCTGCACACCGACCCTTTGTCAGTAAGAACAGTCTAATGCAGGGGGTGCACATCTGAGAGCTCCCTGCATTTGCAAGGCAACATCCCCAGGACACTTGTACGTGCTGAGGGTCAGATCTGCTGCTGCAGTGTTCACCACAGTGTTACCTTTGAGAAAACAGCTTTGGTGTTCCTGCTGGAGATAAAGATCTTGTAAATACAAAGAGCTCAGTATTGTTAACATCTGGGAGTTCCTGCTTCCTGTGTCAGGTGTTCAGATTTTCAGCAACCAGTGATGTCCCTGGAAATCACAGGTTTTCGGAAGGTATTTTGGAACCAGGCCACTTTTTGGGTTGCTTATGCCTTTATGCCCATGCATGAGAAGTGCCCAAACAGTTCTGTGGCAGAAATCATAGGAGTTTTTAAAGTTTTAGTGTGGAAAGGGTGGAGGATTTGATCAATGCTCAGCTGCTTTTTACAAGCATTTATTTTAAGGGTATATTTTGCAGATGGACTTGGATTTTCCATCACTGTTCCTAAGCCCAAATCAGCCATATTGAGGAGGTTGTGTCTGCTGTGCTGCTAAGCCTCTTGGCAAAGGGATCGCAGCGTAAATCCTGCAGCGAGCCAAGGGACAGAGCAGTCGGATGAGTTGCCTGGAATGCTCTGGCAGCGTGAGCCAGCTCTGCAGCACAGCACAGGCCGTGAGAGCGGTGACCAGCCAGAGCACAGGGCTGGGGGAGGCACGGGCTGTGGGCATTGGCAGTGGGGCTGCTGCCAGCCTGAGTCACTGCCCCAGCATTGTCCTCGGAGCCCCCAGCAGTGGGAACACCGGTGAGTCATGGAGGGCTGCCCTGATGTGCGTGTGTGCAAGATGAATAATGTACAAAAGAATAGTAAATAGAGAAAAAAATCATTCAGGAAACTGTGGATTTCAGTAACTGCCCAGTTCTCAATCAGTTTGCTTTTAAGCCCCTAAGATTAACTCTGCTGGTTAGAGCACGTTGCAAATAATGCCAAGGTTGTGGTTTCAATCCCCGTATGGGACACTTAAGTGATGGACTCAATGATCCTTGCAGGTCCCTTCCAACTCAGAGTATTCTGTGATTTCTTAAAAGAAGTCACCGTGCTCTGTAGAGCATGGCTTGTGTTTATCTCAGGCCTGCCACAGCCTGGACTGTTAACTGAGGCAGCACCTGTGAACCTCTCCCACCCCCCCAGAGCTGGGGCCGTGTTTCCTTTCCTCGAGCTCTCCCACCTCCCTCTGACTGGTGGGGCTGCCGTGGGTCTCCTGGCAGCAGGGTGTCCTGCGGCACCCTAGAGCAGCTGTTGGTTTTCCTCACAAAGTGAGAGTTATTTGCACTGCTAGAGAGATTCTTGCATCCCAGGTGAATTGTCTTGATTTACGTGCTGTTCTGCCACCAGAGGTGTGATGTGTAACAGCTTAATAAGGTGTTCATAGCCTGACCAATTAAAAATTGCCATTAATCCAAGAGCTAATGAGTTGTGCATCTTGATGCAGACAGAAGAGTTTTGTGTTGTACGCCTACCCAGGACCAAGCAGGGCTGGTGGGCAGGCGTGGGTGCTGGGTCGGGCCAGGGGCCAGGGCAGCTGGGCCAAAGGCAGCTCTACTGCTCTGCTTTGCTCTGTTCACCTCCTCGGAGGGGCTGAGTTATGGTTCTGCCTGAAAGCTGCCCTTCACTTTCTTTTCTGTGTTGTTTTTCTGCTCCCGTCGATGACCCCACCCCTCGCATCCTGAGGCTGCAGGTCTCTGCTGGTGCCCAGGGCTCTGGAGGAGTGCTTGCCCCACTCCTCTCATGTCCTTGCCCTGTGCACCTGAGCACCTGGGGCCGTGAGAGCCTCTGCTGCCCCTGAGTCTCTGTGCTGAACCCTTCATGATGTTATTTCCTCCTGGATTCTCCTTTCCAGCAGTTCCAGTAATTACACCTGGGCAGGATGGTGGAGTGATGTAAATTCACATTTTTGCACACTTGCATTCTGAAATGGGTGCTTTGGTGGGGGACGCTGCAGCGGCACGGGGGTTGCTGCCAGATGGGAGTTTCCTTCGTCTAGGTTGGGTAGCACGAAATTACTCTTTGCTGTAACAAGGGCAGAGAAATTTGGAATGTGCCAGTATTTTTAGCAGTTAAATTTAGGAGAGTTATTCCATTTTGGGGAAGAGGAGCAGCTGCTGCTAGCTCTGCAGCATCATGTCATCGTGATGAGGAGCTGCACCCAGACAGCAGAGCTCAGCGGTGTGTCCAGCCCTGCCCGGAGCTGCTGGGAGATCCCATCCGAGCTGTGACTCCTGCCCAATCCCTGCGGGAAATGAGGCTCGTGGTGGGCAGAGGGACGGGCTGGCCCCAGGCCTGGAGGTGTTCGGGCACGGTGCTTTTCCACAAGGCCTGTCCTCCCTCCTTCAGCACAGCCCTGGGATGAGGGGGGTGGGCAGGTGCCGTGCCGTGCCGTGCCATGCCATGCCGTGCCGTGCCGTGCCGTGCCATGCCATGCCATGCCGTGCCATGCTGTGCTTCACTTCGTGGTGTCAGCGAGCCATGGTGTTGCAGGGCATTTTGCCGATTCTCCAGATCCTTACTGGGCTTAATGCAGTGGAATTGATTTGTTTCCCAGGCTATCATTCACCCCAGCAGGGGATAATCAATGCCGATCAATCACGTGTGATTTTGCATGCCATTAGATTTCAGTTTAACCTCTGCTGTTTTCTGCCCTCCCACCTCACACCCCCCTGCTGTGGACCACCCAGTTTGGGGCAGGATTGATGGCCCAGGCTCCCCACACTACCCTGCCCATTGTACCTTGCCCTGTTCTGGTGGGACTTTGGTGCCACTTCCTTGTCCCTTTCAGCTCCATGGCCTTGCCCAGGCTCTCTTCCTCTTTAGCCTGCCCTTTCTGTACCTGGGGGGCCCTGAAGTCCCCCCTGTTTTAGTTCCTCACTGACACTTTTCCGTGGGCAGGGAAAGAAGTTGCATTCAGGTCTTTGAAGGAGCGTCTTGCTCTGCCTGTTGGGGTCCGGCTCTGCTGCAGCTGCCGGCCGTGCTGGGTTAAATCTGACCTGACAGAGCACAGAGAAGGTCCTGGTTCCTTCAGGGTGCCGTGCAGTGTCCAGGCCTGAGCGTTGGTAGGTCCACATCTCCCGTGGAACTGCACGTAAAGTCCTGCCACGGACATGAGTTCCTCATCACTGACAGCGCCTGCCTTTCAGAGTGAACACTTCACTGTCTCTTTTTTCGTTTGTTTTAAGAGAGGCAGACAGAAAGGGTGACCAAAGGGGTCTTTTAAACAGTGAAATGTAGAGTCTCACCATTTCCTGAGCAAAGCAAGACCCACAGCCTGTCACTGAGGGTGAGATCTGGGAATCTTCCTTGAGAGGCTGAGGGTTGTGCTGAGGGTTGTGCTGTATTCAGTTGTAATTCTAAGGTTTGTGTCCTTCTCAAAACCCCTTTCTGAGCTCGGGGTCCATCTCCTGCCATGGCGTGGTGGGAGGCAGAGATGGTGGGATGCACTGAGACCTCCACAGGGGATCTGTGGGTGGGTTTGTGCTCTGGCTCTCACTTTACCAGACGTTCCCTCCATAAGCCTCTTAATTTTTCATTACCTCTTTGTGCTTTCTTCATCCACCTGAGCGGTTTCAGATGTAGGTTTTGTTCTCAATTGACAGGACCCATTGGTGTCCCACTTGCTTTCTCCCTTGTGGCCAAGCAGCAGCCAGGGAGTGGCCATGGTGCCATGGCTTGGTTGTGCTCCCAGTCGGGGCCACATCTCCGTCCCCTTGGCCATCACTCTCTTCAGGGGTCTGATGGGGGGAGGAGGGGCATGGTTGTGGTGAGTTATTATCCCACACTTATCGGTATTAAACTTGATTTGGCAACTCGTAGCCTGGGATTTGAATGATCTAAACCCTTTCTTTGGCAGCCTGGTTTGCTGTTATTTATGGTGCTTCCCAATTTATTATCATCTGCAGTTGAAGGCTTTGTGTGTGGTGCTGTCCACTGAGTGATTTACATACATAATAGAGCAGGGCATCCAGAGCCGTGGTCCCGAGACCCCTCAGAACCCTGGTGTCCCCTGGCACCAGCCCTGGTGGGCAGAGCTGAGCGGGCAGGGGCACAGCAGCGAGTCAGGGGCAGGGGGAGGGCAGGGCCAGAGCTCTACCTGGGGAAGGAATTGTCTCGATGGTGTCATCAGGACAGCTCCTGGCCTGGGCATGGGTGTGGGAGAGCAGCAGAGCTGGGGAAGGGTCTGGAGCACAGTTCTGATGAGGAGCAGCTGAGGGAGCTGGAAAAGGGGCTCAGCCTGGAGCAAAGGAGGCTCAGGGGGGACCTTGTGGCTCTGCACAACTCCCTGACAGGAGGGGGCAGCCGGGGGGGTCGGGCTCTGCTCCCAGGGAACAGGGACAGGAGGAGAGGGAACGGCCTCAGGCTGGGCCAGGGGAAGTTTAGGTTGGATATCAGGAAAAATTCCTTCCCTGGAAGGGCTGACCAGCTCTGGCACAGGCTGCAGTGAGGGAGTCACCATCCCCGGAGGGGTGTAACAGATGTGTGGATGTGGCACTTGGGGACATGGGTTAGCGGTGACCTTGCCACTGCTGGGAGAATGGTTGGACTCAGTTTTAGAGGGCTTTTCCAACCTAAGTGATTCCATGATTCTGTGTGGTCACAGACCTGCCTCTCACTTCTTACCCCGAAGGAGGCGTGTTCCCCTGGGAAAGCAGGCAGGAGGCAGAGCCCCTGGCCGGGCTTGGGCACCCCTCTGCCCGGTGGGTTTGCGTCCAGGGATGTCCCTGCCACCAGGGAGTGGCTGTACTGCCGTGGCCTGGGCCTCGCGGGCTGGACCAGGGCTGCCGCCCTGTGTGCATCGGGGCCACTGCTCCTGGCACAGGTGATGGCACACGTGTGGTGTCCCGTGGCCTCCCCACCAGCACAGGCGGTACCAGGGCCCTTTTGCATGGAGCTGCTGCTGAAGCTGGAGCAGAAGGGATGTGCCAAGAGCAGGGATGGGGTGCCTGGGAGGCTCTGGGAGCGAGGACAATGTGCCTGGGAGGCTCTGGGAGCGAGGACAATGTGCCTGGGAGGCTCTGGGAGCAGGGATGGGGTGCCTGGGAGGCTCCAGGAGCAGGGATGGGGTGCCTGGGAGGCTCTGGGAGCCAGGACGATGTGCCTGGGATGCTCTGAGAGCAGGGATGGGGTGCCTGGGAGGCTCTGGGAGTGAGGACGATGTGCCTGGGAGGCTCCAGGAGCAGGGATGCGACACCCAGGCCCCTGCCCTAGTGGGCAGAAGGAGAGGGGGCTGTGTGGGCAGCTCCCTGCTGCAGATCAGACTGCTCCAGGGATCCGGGTCTCAGCACTGACTGCGGCTTCCCTAGTTTATCTTCTTTCTTTTTAATAACAGATTCATTCCCTGTTCTGGCAGAGAGTATGCCTTCCTCCACGCTGGGAGAGGGGGAGGGGGTGTATTGTAAATTTCCCATTTTTCTGATAAAACTGTATCGCTACGGCGGAAATCAAATCCCATCTTCGATATTTTTAGCATGAGAGCG
This sequence comes from Pachycephala philippinensis, assembly GCA_013397055.1. NCBI lineage: Eukaryota > Metazoa > Chordata > Aves > Passeriformes > Pachycephala > Pachycephala philippinensis. The sequence continues at coordinate 50,482 of VWZT01001443.1, read as the reverse complement.
TGAAGGCACAGAGATGCCGAGGGAAGGGAGGATGGGAGGGGAGGGAGGACGGCGGGCTGGGTCTCCATGGAAACTGTTTGCTTTAAATTCCCGCATTGGGGCACTGAGCGTGTAGGAGGTGATGAAGGAAATGAAAAAGCAAAAAATAGGGAAGGTTTTTTTCCTTTCTGTTGTCACAAAACTGCTGAAGGAACCTTAGGAGAAATGGGCATAAATTATTGATCATCTCAGCACGAATACGTGGGCATTTTCATTAATAACCAGCCTGTCGTGTCTCTGGAGGGCAGCAGGTGGGGTGTGCAGCAGCCACGACTGACCTCTGGTTTGTTCAGAGACTCCTTTGGAAAGGAGCTGGTGCCGCTCTGTTCTCCTGAACTGTTACCTCCATGGGACTCCCCCACTTCCCCTCTGGATGTTCTTCTGTGCCGGGCTGCTGTTACTGCCTGGAGACAGCAGGGAAAAGAGCCAGTGCCCAGACCATGGCTGCTGGGGGAATGATGCTTCTGTCAGCTGTGGTGGATTTGGGCTTGCGTTGGATACTTCTGCTCAGAAGCGGTTTTTTAATATTTAGGGCATTTTTTTTATCATATGGAAGGTGTTGTTAGCCAGGCTCTATTGTTATCCTTGTCTGAAGTCCTGATGATGGGCATGAGTAAACAGAAGGTCTGGGAGGACCTGTGGACCTGAAACCCCCTTCCCTGTGGGTGCAGTGTAAATGGTGGCTGGGCTGGGGTGGCATAAGGGTCGCTGTGGTGCTGCCCCATGTGTCTCAGACCACAGCCCTGCTCACGGAGTGGTGCATTAGATCATGTCTGAAAAGTGTCTCACTGCAGCACACAAAGTTATTTTTAATTCATTGAAAAGGGAACGACCTAAAACCAGCAGCTGGTGATGGAGAGGATTAAATAGAGCAAAACAGGTACATTTTCAACTGAGTAATTTTAGGAGGAAGCAGCATGTCTCATTATGAGGTGCACGTTAGCACTGCTTGGCCACAGCTGCTGAGTCCCTTGGCTGTTCCGAGCCTGTTCCTGGTGTGTTCTCCACGTGACTCCTTGGAACACCAGGCTCAGCCCACCCCTGGTATTGCAGCTCTCCAGGGTGGGGGTCACCTGCTGCAGGGATGAAAACCTCTCTGTGAGCCAGGGTTGAGCTGGAGCTGCTGAGCCAGAGCTGGTGCCAAACACAGAATTTCAGTGCTTGAAGGTGTCTGACCTTGCTTGGCTCCTGTCAGCAGCTGTGTTGCAGTTACCTGTGGGAACGGGAGGCTGCTTTGGCTTGGCTTCCCAGGGATGTGTTTGTTCTGTGTGTGTTACACCCAACAGCCATTCCACGAAGCTGCAGATTGCGTTCTGCCTCTGCAGGACTGTCACAGGCTGTAGTGAGGTGGACAGGTTCCAGCAGCGCCGATGGAATTTGCTCTGTCCCAGTGTCCCTCCCCAGCCTCTAGCAGGTGTTAAAAATGCCTCTCCTGCCCCTTGGGAGGAATTTGCTGAATGTGGTGGTTGTGGAACCTTGATAAATGGGAATGATATTTAACCAACAGTTCAGACCCAAACAAGAGGGAAGAGCAGGTGATCTGAAGAAGTTCAGAATCCATTCCATAGCTTTAACTCCAAAAGACTGACATCTCTGCCAGGTGCTGCCCACGCCTGGCTGCAGACCACCCCACTGGTGTGAGCCAGAGTGGAGCTCAGCCTCTCTGCAGCACTCCTCAGCCCTCCAGTGCTGAGGCTCCAAGGCTGCAGTCATTCTTCCAGTTCCCCAGCTCCGTGCTGGTGGAGTGTGGCTCCCCAGGCAGTGGGTGAGCACCAGTTGGGCACTAATTGCCGTAGAATTAACCTCTGACATTCTTCTAAAAATAGGCCAAATAAATCCAATCATTAGCAGCTCCCGCCTGCGCTGCCTCAAGGGTAAACACTGCAGATTAAAGCGTTTGCAGTTGCAGGTCCCTGTGTGTCCCCTGCCTTCTCCTGCCACGGAGCCCAGAACCCTGGAGATGGCACCCTGGTTTGTGGGGAAGGGGAGTGGTGCGAGTGCAGTGGCTTTCCAGCTGATGGAGGGCTGAAAGGCATCACTTTAATTTACCTTGGTAGGCGATGGGAGATTCAGCAATGGGCAGAGGAAAGCAGCAACGTGGGTGAGGTCACCTGAGCTGTTCTGCCTGGGGAGCTCAGGGAGGGAGCACAAAGGTGTCTTAATTTGTCTGTGCCCTCTCCTCTGAGGGTGAAGGCAGACCACCACCCCAGGCAGAAGGTGGCACAAGGGCCAGGTGGGAGCAAGGTCTGCCCGTCAGCCAGGTGCTGAGATGAGATGCTGGGGGCACCAGTGGCACCAAGCCCTCCCCAGGTCCCAAGAACTGATTGTGTCACCCCAAGTGGTGCGGGCAGCTCCCCAAGGCACGAGGGGAGCATGGCATGCCATGCTGTGCCATGCCGTGCCATGCCGTGCCATGCCATGCTGTACTGCCCAGCCCTGTGCCCCTGCTGCTGACAGTGATCCTCAGGCTGCATTTAGCACAGGCACAGCACCTGGAAATCCCACTGGAACCGATGTTGGGGCACAGGCCAGGGCAGGGGGGCAGGAGCACCAGGCAGGTCTGGGCTCATGACCGCATAGTTCCGAAATGCTGGGCCTGTTTAGTGTTAGAGACAATAGAAAAACAGGGATTTATGGAGATGCCACAGGGTACAGAGCACCAGCAAGGCATGTAGCTGTATGGGGAATGGTGCTTTCTGGATGCCTGTGGAAGTCAGGCTGCAGTTACTTAAATTGTCTTTGTCTTCTCTTTACCAGCTGACATCATCTCCACAGCTGAGTTCAACCACACTGGAGAGCTACTGGCAACAGGGGACAAGGGGGGCCGCGTTGTAATATTTCAGCGTGAGCAGGAGGTAAGTGCCAGTGAATGCAAAATGCCCATTTTATCCTTTTAAGTGAAGCGTCCTGCTGTTCCCTAATCCACCTGTGTCACTCCTAAGATCAGGGCTCTCCTGGCATACTACAAGCTGAAAAGCAACTATTAACATCAGCAGGGCCAGATTTCCTCCTGCCAAACACCTTCCAAACATCACATTTCCCGCGTTGTTCTGCTCCAAGTGTAGCAGGGATCAGGCAGCACATCTGAGTGTGTGGCGAGTGCCCATCTCGGAGATGACACCGCCCCAAGAACGCCTCGTACCACCAAAAGTCTGGAAAGTGTAGATGGATGCAACAATTATGTTTCCCTTCCCACTTTGCCCAGGAAATGCTAGCAAATGCTTTTCTGGAAACTGAAGGTTGTGCCTGCCAGAGAAGCGTGTGTTCAGCCCTCAGCCCTTGGCATGGCCCTGCGCTGGTGGGCACCTGGCTGGGGGAGCTGTGCCAGCTCCGGCCACCTGGGACGGTCCCCACCATTTCTGAAGCTGTCCCAGTTAGCTGCTCTGGCCTGGCCTGAGTCAGCAGGACTGTGGACCTGTCCTCAGCTGCGCTGGAAGGGATGCATCAGACCTGGGTGTGAGACGTGTCATGGTTCAATGATGGTTTTAAATTTTTCTCAAAGTTAAAGCTTTAAAATTATTTCTACATATGCTGAAGAGAACTCAGTGGTTAACCATCACATGTCTAGACACTTCGTCAGCCTTTCCAGCACTATTTCATTTCTCCTTTTCCTCTCATTTCATTATTCTACTGCTTCTCTTGAACTTTAAGCCTCCATCATCACTCCGAATGTATCCACTCAGCTCCTGCTCAAGGAGATGTGTGGGGCTTCACCCACCCACCCAAACCAAGGCTGCCCGTGCTGTACCTGTACCTGTAGCTGCTGCCAGCAGCTCTTCTGTGGCTGGGTTCAGCACCTGGCAGGAGCTGGCACTCGGTCCCAGCCATTCACCAGAGACAGACGGTGCGGTGGGATCTGTTCCTGCTGTGTTCTCTCTCCATTCCCTCTCCATTCCTTCTCCATTCCCTGTCTGTTTCCACTCCGTTCCCTCTCCATTTATTCTCCATTCCTGCTGTGTTCCCGTTCCATTCCCTCTCCATTCCCACTCCATTCTCACTCTGTTTCTGCTTCATTCCCTCTCATTCCCACTCTGTTTCCACTCCATTCCCTCTCCATTTCTTCTCCATTCCCACCGAGCACACCAGGAGCTGTGGTGTCAGAAGAGGCTGTGCCTGGGCATTCAGCCCTGCACTTGCTGTCACAAACCCCAGAGAGCCCTGAGCCAGCTGCTAACACCTTCAGCTCCTCCCTGTCCCTCCGCAGAGCAAGAACCAGCCCCACCGCAGGGGAGAGTACAATGTCTACAGCACCTTCCAGAGCCACGAGCCAGAGTTTGATTACCTGAAGAGCCTGGAGATTGAGGAGAAGATCAATAAGATACGATGGCTGCCGCAGCAGAACGCGGCGTATTTCCTGCTCTCCACCAATGGTATGTGCCAATGCTGCCCCACTGCTTCAGCCCCCTGGGCTCCCACCACCAGGCACAGTCTTCTCTGTGGTGTTTCTTTGGGGAAATACTTGTTAAGAACCCTCTCTGCAGGGTAACACAGGTGTCTTGGGGGAATGGGTCTGGCAGAGCTCAATCCCTGTGCACCAGGTGTATTTCATGGCAGCCCTTCCTTTCGAGGGTGAGAGGGAGGCTTCTTCCCTGCCAACAACTTACATTTTTTGTTCTCAGGATCCTGTTTTTTTGTTTTTTTTTTAAAGACAAACTGCAGGTGTTTTGTTTCAATTTGTAGTTGTGTTTGGCTCAGCAGTTCCACGTTATGTTCTGATAAATATCATGAGGATCTAGGAATATTAGTTGGGATGAATGGGACCCTAAGATGGATGTGACTTAATTACTTCAGGGGAAAAGGAGGGGTCTAATTATCTTCCATAACCAACTTACTCTGTGTTATAGAATTGACTCTATTGATCATTGTAATAAAATTCAAAGACTTATTAAACTCATTTGGGGGAGAATCGTTGAAATGCAATGAAGATTAATTATACAGCATAATGTTCTGTTAATTGAGTTTTTAAATAGTTTTTTGATTAACAGGGATATTACCCTTCCATTTGGGTGGTGCTCCATATGCAGGCAGGTTATCAAAACAATTAGTTTGGAAATACTCCTGTGTTATGCTGTTTCTTTTTGTTCTTACTGTTACACTAGCATTTTATATTGAAGCCCCTGAAATAGAGCATGTTAATAAAAACAAAATTAATTGGCACTGCTTTGGAGTTTGTAAGAGAGAAAATGAAGATGGATGATGGAGTTTTGTATGAAACCTGGTGGAAGTGATGATAAACTATGGATGGAGTCCCTGCCAGGAGGGAGCGAAGAAAACACCATTATTCAGAATAACCCCACGTGTTCCCGGTGTTCTTTCTCCGGGGGCTCTGTGGCACAGGGGGTGGGATGCTGGGAGGAGACAGGGAGCTGCAGAGGGTGGGAGCTGTCTTCAGTCCTGGTGAGTGCTGGGCTCTGCGCAGTTCTGGATGGGGAAGGTCAGCACGGCTCTGGGCGAGCTACAGACGCCCTGTCATGTCTTCTGGGGCGTGCCCTGCACGTCCCTTCTCCTCTGCAGGGCTGTGCAGCTGCAGCAGCTTGCTGTGGGGACAGGTACATCTATCACCACTTCCAGCACATGGCACTGGGGACACAGGAGATTTTTCCAGCCCGTGGGGCCTTGGCGTGTCCGTCAGCGGGCAGCTCAGGAAGCAGCCACCACGATGCTCTCCTCTCTCCTCCCCCAGATAAGACTGTGAAGCTATGGAAGGTCAGCGAGCGGGACAAGAGACCAGAGGGATACAACCTCAAGGACGAGGATGGCCGTCTCCGAGACCCCTCCATGATCACCATGCTACGGGTGAGTATGGGGGGACCATGGTGGTTGAGGAGCCATTCCAAATTGCTGCTGGTGTCTCCTGTGTGCCATGGGACCTGCACTGCCATCCTGCCGTGGTCGGTTGCTGTCAGAGGGCATCCCTGTGTCGGAGGCTGGTGCTCTGAGTGGTGCATGAGCATGGGAGTGGATGGGAGAGCTGCCACGGGCTGGGCTGATGCTGGGCAGACTTGCTGCCAGTGCCGCGTTGCGTCTCGTGTCTGGTGCCACAGTGCCACAGTGCTGCCCCATCCCAGGGAGGAGGCAGGGCAGAAGCTCTCCCGGCTTGGAGCATTCCCACATGTAGCTGCTGCTGTAGGAGCAGAAGTACTTCCTCCAAATGAGTTTTCCTCCTGCTCATGACATTAATCAGACCAGACCAGCTTGTAATTTATTAACACCCTGTCATAATTTGCATTTTGAGTACTTGTGGGTTTTATATTTATACATATAAAATTGCTACTATGATTGTCCTTGCCTCACTCTGTGGGTCCCAGTTCCATTGTGCACGAAGCCACTGAGAACCCTGGGCAGGCGGTCAATTTGTCTCTGTACAGGGTTGCTCCTGGTGACTGGCAGCATTTTTCTTTACAGAGCAGGAGACCCATTTATTTCATGTAGATGTGTATCTGCTGTTATGTTTCCAGCAGCATTTCCAGCCTAACATGCTGTTACCTGACAGCCCATTGGAGAGGTTTGCTGGGTGTCTGGCTGTCAGAGCTGGGGCTGTCAGCCCTCGGCAGGCTGGGAGGGAGGATTTGGAAAGGCAGCAGTGTTGAGGGTGTTATCCCAGGTAGTGCTTCCTTCTCTGGTCAAACACACTGGGAAGGCCCTGGGATTTCTTTCCCCCCTGTAGAAATTCATACTGAAATATCAGAGAACTGGACATGGTTGGAGTCCACTCACTGCTTTCAAAGTTTCAGCCTTTGCTTTACTCTCAGCCCATCCGCTCCTGGTAGCAGCTCAGTGCTGTGTGGCTGGAGGAGTCAGCTGCTGTTTGGTGTCTGCCACTGCCCTGGGATCAGGCGCTGCCATTCCTGCTCCTGGCGAGCAGCCCAGCAGCGGCGCAGGGCAGTGGGAGGTTAAACACGCTCTAAGTGCTCCGTGTTATGCTTATTGGTATCTGCTGTGCAGTGCCTGTGGTCCTTGAGGACAGAAGATTGAGGAGTCTTCCACCAGCCCCATTTGATCTAATGTTTTGATGATTTTACTTAGATATTTACATAGCTGCAACCGTTTTGCTGCAGCTTGGTGTAAATCTGACGTGTAATTGTCCTGTGATGGGTGTGCTTTAAATTAAAGCCACATCCATCCATGGTTTAATTTTCAACCACAGACAAGTGAAAAAGGGTTTTAAATGCACCTTGCTGCCATAATTTCTCACCCATTTGGCTTAATGGTTTAAATGCACTTGATGAGCATCATCCTCTGAGGAATTTCTAAACCACATAGTGCAAAAGGAATATTTAACTCTGCTCAGGCTGTGTAGAGAGGTGTTTACTGTTGTTAGAAGAGCTCTGCTGATTAGAATTGCCCCCAGTCTAATAGCTGCAGCCCTGTGACCTTGTGTAACAGCCTTGGCGTGCTCCCGAGTACCACTCCTGTACCTGTGCCATGGGACCTATGTAGGAGATAATTAACACAAGTAATATCCAGGGCTTAAACCTTTTCAAGGAGAGGATGTGTTTGCTTTGGTCCCTCACAGTGCAGGCCAGTCTGGGGTGACCAACAAGCCCACCCTGCCCCGGAGCTGGCGGGCAGTGGGTGCTGTGGAGGCTGCAGTGGGCAGGGCCATCGTGTGCCTGTTCCTCCGTGTTTGTAGCTGTCACAGAGCCCTCTCTTAGGAGCTGCCACTTCACTTTCTCAATTCCAGCGAATTCCATCGTAAAGCCTGGTTTGTATCTCCCATTTTGCCAAAGCACTCAGATTTCTTGGCCTCTGTGCACAGTTTCCCAGGGAGGCTGTGCTGTCCCCACTACATCTAATCCCCTGGCAGCAGCCCCAGAGTGGCTGTGATGGGAGATGCCTTGGAGGAGGTCTGCTGCGCTGCTGCTGCCTTTCTGCCACAGCAAAGAGATTTGCCTCTTTTCCTTGTATACGTTCTGCAGAGCATTTCAGTGACAAGGCAGGGACAAGAGATGGAAGCAGCAGCTCCATCAGCTGCGTGGACGAGCAGCGAGGCAGCGGCTTTGTCCTCCTGCAGGAAGGTCCCTTCTGCAGGTCACAGGACAGGTTGAATGTGACAAAATTCTGAGCAGTCTGAAGTTGTCAGTCTGCCATGAAACCAGTGTTTGATGCTCATTTCCTCTGCTAAATACTAACCTTGCGGTGGCATTGGGCAGTCACAGAATGTACCTTACGTAGGTAGGAAACGAATGCTGGGGAGTGTGCCTGGAGGAGCTCAGCTGCTGGAAGAGCTCAGCTGCTGGGGCGGGTGCAAAACTCACTGGATTTATCCCTGAGCGCTTGCTCTGCTCCCTGATTTGCCAGGGACTGGATTACAGTTTCGTTCTCGGAGACTCAAGGCTGGGGTCAATCCGAGCTTCAGCTTCACTAATCCCACTTGACCAAATCCTGTGTGAGGCTGCGGAGCACGCTGGGCACTGGCCGTGCTGGCATGGAGCAGGGGCTGCGCTGGGGGCAGTGGGGCGGCGCGGTCACCCCCTGTGCTGGCCGGGCACTGCCCATGTGCTGGCCGGGCACTGCCACTGTCCAGCTGTCACCAGAGGGGGACATGTGTCCTGCTGCAGATGCAGGAGCGAGAAGAGCTCTCCCCATGTGCCAGTTCAGAGCCTGGCTGGTCAAGGTGAGCGCAGTGGTGCCCATCAGTGGGTTGCAGGGTAAGCTGCCTGCAGCCAGTTCCACCAGGAACTGTGTCGGGTAGCCACAGAGCTGTGGCTGCAGCTGGTCACCCTGGCAAGGTGGCGATTGGGCAGACACCTAATGAATTATTTATTGGGATTTCTTATGGCCACTGCTCTGGCTCAGATTGGGATTTCAGCGTAAATCCAGTGCAGTCCATTGTGCCCAGAGGGTTTCCATGGAGGTTACTGGCAGCAAAATCTTCCTGTGCACTGCACAGAAATGTGTGAGTGGTCCCAGTGCAGTCAGCCTTGTCATATTCACACCCTTTGGGAATTTCTGGCCTCTGGTGTGTCCTGTGAGGGTTCCCAGCATTGCTTTCACCTTGCGTGCCAGTGGTTGGGTCCCAGCCTGCTGCAGGGCTGTGTGGGAGCTCCATGTCCCACCCGACCCCCAGTAAGGGGCAGCTCAAACCTGGCACGTGTGGGCCACGGGCTTTGGGAGGTTTGTGACTGTGCCATCCCAGGAGCTGAGTCCTTGATCCTTTCCCCCGTAGACTGACCTGTGTTTTGCTGATGCTGCTGCCCTGTGGCACTTCTGGGCAGAGGACGAGGCATTCCTGAGAAACTCTGAACCCCTGTGGTTCCACAGGCCACATCCATCATGGCACTGTGAATGACATGGAGAGCTTGGCCACGCAGAGCTTTTCTGCAGGGAGCATTCGGTGACAGTCAATGACAGACAATGAAAGGGGAAGCCTGAAGGGGACGGGGCAATTACTGACACCGTGTCCCCTGTGCTGGGGGCCCTCACTCAGGACTGGAGGTGGCAGGAGGATGTGCAGTAGCAGTGGTAGGAGGGGGCTGGGACATGCCAGCTCTCTCCACCCCAGCCATCGAGAAGATGTTTCACAGCTCAGGAAAGGATTATTGTCGCATTAAATTGGGACAGGGGCAGCCTTCACCAGACACAGGGAGAGGAATCAAGTGTCGTGTGTGCTCGGAGTGAGTGGGACGTCTTCTGCAGGGGTACCAGCTAAAAGCAGGAATCAAAATTAAGACTTACTTTGTTTTAAATGAAAAGTGACTGGCATTGCCCCCCTTCCTGAAAACAGAAAGTAATTGAATTTATTAGTGTTTCATTTTCTTTGACAGTCTTTTTGTGTACTTGATGCGCTTTGTTACACTGAATTATCATTTAATAATGGGTGTGTGTGACACCAGAGCCTGCCCTGAGGTGGGCTCTGGAGCTGGAGCAGGGGTGCGCAGGGAGGTCTCTGCTGTTCAGATTGCTGTGGCACTGCTGGTCGAGCTGGGTGAGTTGGGCAGATGACTTGGCCTGTGCCTGCTTCAAAAAAACACAAGACCCAGTTCCAGTTGCTGTCACGTTGCCCCCGTTGTTGGTGTCTCCACTGTGGCTGAGGCCTGGCTGGGCAGCTGCTCCCCTTGGCTGTCCTGAGCCAGGGTCCCCTGTGCTGCAGGATCGCTGTGCTGCTGTTGGGGAACGAGCTCACCATCTGCTCCCAGCAAATTCCTGACTGCTCCTGCCTCAAAGTTTCAGTGCTTTCAAGGTTAAATCCTCATTCCTAATACCCTTAAGCAGAAACTTGCAGCATGTGGGCACGCTGGTTTCCGTATTTCAGTGCAGATTCTTGCCACTGTAGCAGATAAAAATCCCTGCTTTAGCAAACCACTCACGGGTAACCAGGTTTGTCCCTCTTGTGGGGTTTTACCTGGTGACAGGCCAAGTCCCAGACATAACAAAGTCTCCCCAGGACTTGGCTCTGAAGTAACGTGTGGAGAATGTTCTTGGTTTAAGAGTTTGTCATAGCTCTGTGGTTGTGAGTGACTGCCATGTAGGAATGAGTAGGGAATCGTGCTGGGGCACCGGGAGCTGCAGGGGCTGTGGTGCTGGTGTCAGCCCGGATTGCCCGGCCCAGGGTCTGACCATGAGCTGTGCTGGGCCACGCAGAGTCATCCCGCTGGGCAGAATCCCCTGCCCCAGCCCTTGCTGTGCTTGTTCTCGTGCCCAGCGCCGGCAGCGAGCCCTTTCTCTCTCACAGCCGTGGCGCTGCGGCGGTGGCGCTGGCAGCCGCTCCCTGCGCTCCCCGAGCCGCCGTCCCCAGCCCCGGCTGGCGGAGCACAATCCGTCAGCGCAAACGATGCATCATTGGCTCTGTCGGGTGGAATTAGCGGCAGGCTCGTCACATTAGGCTCAGGCTCTGAGCTGGCAGCACCAGTGCTCTCGTGTCACTCGAGCTGGCTGTCACTCCCATCCCCACCTCTGCAGCCATGGGAAATCTCTTCAGGCAGCACACAGATAATACAAGTAATGAAGTAGCTGGAGGGAACAGCTCACTGGCGAGCAGGAGCACGAACTGACACGTTCCTGGTGTATTAAGTTGCCTTCAGAGCGCTGTGTCCAGAGTTATTACTGACCCCACTCCTCACACACATGGTCCCCACTGCACCTCCCCATCCCCGATGGGTTATGTTGATTTATCTAAAGGCAAACACCCACAGCTCTGTTCTGGTCCTTCCCTCTGTCCCTGCCTGGGTGTCCCTTGCTCTGTCCCTTCTCATCTCTTACCTCCATCACTTCGCTGTGAGACAAGTGCAAAAAAGTTTAAAGAAAAAATGTGCTGACCTGGCTCTCTCCAGAAATCTATTTCTGTCAGAAATGCTCCAGGAATTTCAGATCCCGGCTAACAGTGACAAAACGAGGCAGAAGAGGTTTTTTGGTTGTTTTTTTGTTTCAAAGCTGGAACAATTGCTGTAGCAAGACCAGAACCTGGTCTACTGGGCTCTCACTGCTTCACTGTGCTCTAACCATCCTGGAGCCTCTCTCAAAATTAGATGGCTTTTGGGTCTGCTTGTCCTCCTGTCATACGCTTGGGAAGGCATTAGGTTTCCCTGGAGAGGGCCTGTTAGGAGTGGGTGGGTAGAAGCACTGGCAGCCAGAGCTCCGTGGGACCCCGTGAGGGCATCCCCCCATGCCAGGGGCTGGACCCTGTCCCTGGGTGCCGACGCTCTGCTCCTCATCCCGCAGGTGCCCGTGCTTCGGCCCATGGACCTGATGGTGGAGGCCACTCCCCGGAGGGTGTTCGCCAACGCACACACCTACCACATCAACTCCATCTCCGTCAACAGCGACTACGAGACCTACATGTCAGCGGATGACCTGAGGATAAACCTGTGGAATTTTGAAATCACAAATCAAAGTTTTAGTATCCTTTGGTGTGTGGCTCTGGGGACGGCCGTGGGTCCCAGTGAGGTGCAGCCCCGAGGGAAGCGGCAGGGCCGTGCCCGTGGGGCTGGGGACAGAGTGGGCAGTGGAGAAGCTGGCTTAGCCCCACACCCGGCTGTGGTGCCTCGATGCAGCAGCTTCCCCCTCTGGCAAGGCTGGCAGGGGTTCAGGGTACGAAATAGTGCTGCCTGCTGTGCACCCGACTGCAGAGTGCTGCAGGTCCCCCGCCCCACGTGTCATTATCGAGGCAGTGCCCTCTCATGTCTGCCTGTGCTGCCGGTGGGTGCCAGGCTGTGTCCAGGTGATGCATCCAGCAGTCACATGGAGCCGCTCCCTCCACGGCACAGGGCTCAGCTGGCATTGCCACCACTGCTGCTGTCACCCGATGTGTGGGTGACACATTTCTGAATTTGCCTGCAGGGTCTGGTGGGGCAGGCAGAGGGAGGGGGACCTGCAGGTGACGGAGGAGACAGATGCCTTGGGGAAGATGGAAGCACTAATCGTGCAGTCCCTGTTACACCCTGCAGCGGGTGACAGGCTGCCAGTCACCGCTCTGCAAATGAGCTTGTGACAGTCACCCTTGTAACAGCCACATCGGAAATAATAACACAGGGCACGAGTCGTTGGTGATATTTATATGGTGTTTCCTGCTGAGAAATCCCTGGGGCATGGTTCAGGCAGATGGAGAGGATTTCGGCAGTCACAGGCATGTGGCTGTGGGAGCTCTGAGTGCTGCAGGGGGGCAGGACTGTGGTGCCTGCATATTCTCAAGGATCAGGGTGAGGAGCACGAAATCTGTGTCAAACCTCAGGGAATTCACATGGCCCGAGGGCCTTGGGAGTTTTCTGTTGGTTGTTGTGCCCTGGGCTTTGCTGCCGTTGCTGTTTTCAGTGTGGTTACTCACCATGCCACAACGTTGCATGAAAGGACATTTACTGAGGCCGAGGGTGGGTGGGCAGATCAGGTCTCATGCCCCACAGAGGGTCTTCCAGCCGTGGTACCAGAGCGGGGGTTCCCAGCTTGGGGAAGGCGTGCCGGGTGCTGGCTTTCCGCCGTGCTGCTGGGAGCTGGTCCCACTCCACCCTGCAGCTGTGCCCCCGGTGCTGGTGCCTGCCCAGAGCACTCGGTGTGCATGGGCTGAGGGGAGCCCCGGTGGCCAGAGGCGCGGGCAGGAGGGGCGCGGGGTCGGGGTGGGCTGCGGGGGCTCCTTGACCAGCCCTGCCAGACATCGTGGACATCAAGCCGGCCAACATGGAGGAGCTGACGGAGGTGATCACGGCGGCCGAGTTCCACCCGCACCACTGCAACACCTTCGTGTACAGCAGCAGCAAGGGCACCATCCGCCTGTGCGACATGCGCACCGCTGCCCTCTGCGACCGCCACGCCAAGTGTGAGTGTGGCCACCACGGGCCCTTGGGCTAAAAAAGGACAGAAAAGGGAGTATGGAGACCTCCCTGGGCTTGGGTCTGCCCTAGCACCTCGTCCCCTTCTCCCCCTGGTGTGCCAGGCTGCGGTCCCATGGCCACTCACCCTCACACACCTCTGCCTGTCCCTGAGAGGAGCCCCTTCCCCTGAGTTTTAGCCCCACACCTTTGGGGGAGCAGGTTAAAACCACCACGGTGATATTTTGGGTCCAAGGGGTGACGGGGATGTCAATGTGCAGCCACTACTGAGCTCTGGAGACAGGCTCGGAGACAGGGATGTGGGATTGCAGGAGCAGCTGACAATGCCAGCAAAAGCAATCCTGTTTGGAAAGGATATGGAAAAGTGAGGAAAAGCCCTGTTGGGGTTCTGCAGCTGTTTCCCAATAGCAAAAGGCATTGGGCTTTCCACTTGTTTTTTTTAAGAGCTACTTGTGATTGTACCTGCCAAATTCCTGAACTGCAGGCTCAAGGCACAGCCCCGTTCCCCCAGGACCTGCTCCGCTTCCTCCTTGCCCTGCTGTCGGTGGTGCTGCAGCACTGCTGGATGGTTGTTCTTTGCTGAAAGCATCCTCAGCTTTGGGTAGAAATAGGAAGCTGCTGGGATCAGGTAACCGACAGCTGCAGCTTCACCCTCTGACATTGCAGGAGTGTCGCTACAGCAATCCGTGCTCCCTGTACGTGCCCAACAGTACTGCCTTTGGATGAGCCCCAGCCACGCTGCTGATCCCCGGGCACGGGGCGGAAAGGCCAGCAGCCCTTGAGCAGCAGGATCACCCCACGGACAGTGCAGCCTTTCAGGCCACCTCAGGGTTCGGTCTGCTCCCCGTGGAGAGGGAGCCAGGAAGGCTGCTGTGGAAGGAGGGAGCTGGCAGAGGCAGCTGGTGCAGGCAGGGCAGCACCCGCTCGGTGCCAGAGAAAGTAGGTTTGTTGTGTAAGAGAGAATTAGTGCTCAGAAATCCTTTCCATGAGCTCAGCAGCCCAGATCTGCTTCTGCAGCAGGAGCAAAGCCACACAAAAGCCTTCAGCCCAAAGCAAAAATAGCTGCCCCAAGCCCCTGCCCTGCCCGGCCACTGGCTTTTGTTCACAGACCCACTCAGGGACTGGGCAGCACCAGCTGTGTGCTGGGACCCCCATCCTGGCACCTCCTCTGTGTCTGTGTGTGTGCTGGGACCCTGGTCATGGCACTGCCTGTGTGCCGGGACCCCAGGGCCAGCAGAGCCCCTGCTGCTGCCTGTGCAAGGCCCCAGGAGGGTCCACACATCCCACGGTGGAGCAGGTGGCTGTGGCCCTGCTGCCCATTCCCAGAGGCACCCAGTGACAGAGCCCTCACAAGGAGACCAGAGCCTCATGACTGACCTGGTAAGAGCAACAGAGACACGTCCTGGCTTCAGCTGCTTTCTGGCTGCCTGACATCTTTATTTTTTTCTTGTTGCTATCACTTTTTCTATTGAAAAAGCCTCCAGGTTCCTGCCAGCAATGAAAGGCCGCGGCTCTGGGTCCTGCTGTGGGCAGTGCCTTTTCTGCATTGTGGAGATAATTTTATGTGGGCACCTCAGACATTTTTCCCACTATACTGGAGCCCCAGGGCTTGCATAGGGGTGCTAAACCTAAGCACATGTGGGTGCTGGGTACGGCACCTTGCAAGTGCTCCCTCCCAGAAGCTTCCTGTGGTGCCAGGACAGGGTGGCAGGTCCCTCGCCTGAGATCAGGGAGCTCCTGCCTCAGCTAATGCTGGGGCTTGTTGTTTCCTCTTGCTCAGTTTTTGAAGAGCCCGAAGACCCAAGTAACCGGTCATTTTTTTCTGAGATCATCTCCTCAATCTCTGATGTCAAATTCAGCCACAGTGGAAGGTACATCATGACCCGGGACTACCTCACTGTCAAGGTGTGGGACTTGAACATGGAGAACCGGCCCATTGAGACCTACCAGGTGAGTGTGGCACAGCCAGGTGCATGCAGCAGTGGGGCACCCACTAGGTTCCTTCCTGAGCCACGCTCTGGGCCAGTGGCAGGAGTGGCAGGTATGCACCTGATGTGTGGGAGCTTTGTGCCTGTAGATGGTGGAAAGCTCACAGAGTTGTTAAATGGGGCTCAAATGTCCTGGTGAGTTGTCACCATGTCCCCAGGCTGGCGGTGGGTGAGGAGGGGAAGCTCAGGTGCTGGCAGCCAGGAGAGCCAGGGGGGAGGCCTTTTGCAGAGCAGTAGCCCTGTCACTGTCACCCTTTGCCAGGGGATGTCCCCTGGCACTGCCTGGTGGTGCCCGAGCCACGTGCAGTGTGGCTGTGGAGCTTAGGGAAGAATGGCAGCTGTGGGAGGGCACAGGATGCCAGGCAGTGCCAGTGCTGCCAGCTTGGCTGGGGCAGGCGTGGGGCTGGGCTGGGTGTGCCAGCCCCCGGGGAGCCAGGCTGAGTCTGCCAGTCCAGCTGTGCTGGTCAGTGTGGGGGCCTCATCCTGTCCCTCCCACCGGCAGGTCCACGACTACCTGCGGAGCAAGCTCTGCTCGCTCTACGAGAATGACTGCATCTTTGACAAGTTTGAGTGTGTCTGGAACGGGTCTGACAGGTGAGCTCGCGGCGGTGTGGCTGCGTCCAGCCCAGGGGTGCTTGCTCTGGTTTGGCCCAAGGGCTCCCATGGCCCCTTGGCAGCCCCTTCCCTGGCCTTTGGCTGGGTGCGGGGTCTGGAGAGGTGCAGCAGGGACCATCCCCACCTGCAGCCTCTGCATGGGGGGGACGTCTGAGGGTCCACTCTCCTGGACAGAATCAGTTCTGCCTCTCTGTCACTCACAGCTGGAGGAAGGTGGTAATGGGTTTAGCTTAATAGATTGCCAAAATCGGGGGATAGTGAGTATCCAGCTGTGACTCACACCGAGCTGGGTGGCAGAAGTGTGTGAGCCCCTGGCAGGGCTGTCACGGTTTTTTGTCTGAGCCATCAGAGTGAGTTGACAAGGCACAGCTAGGCCTGAGACAAATTCCAACACTTACCCAAATGTCATTGTGCCTCTGAATGTTCAGTCTGCCTCTGGTCACCAGCAGTTTGCCTCCAAAAATGTGGAAATCATCTGTCCTTCCCTGTTGCAGTGTCATCATGACCGGCTCCTACAACAACTTCTTCCGCATGTTCGACCGCAACACCAAGCGCGATGTGACGCTGGAGGCGTCGCGGGAGAACAGCAAACCCCGTGCCATCCTCAAACCCCGCAAGGTCTGCGTGGGTGGAAAGCGCAGGAAAGACGAGATCAGCGTGGACAGTCTGGACTTTAGCAAAAAGATCCTGCACACAGCTTGGCACCCCTCTGAGAACATCATCGCTGTGGCAGCCACGAACAACCTGTACATATTCCAGGACAAGGTTAACTAGGAGGACCAGGTGTTCTTTAGGAGTCTCATGTACTGATACCAGTAAACACACAGTTTCAACTGTTCCTTTTCTTTCTTTCTTTTTTTGTTTTCCTTTCCCTCCTGTTCTTTGTTCAGTTCCTGCTCTGCAGATCGCGGCTGTGCAGAGGAGCACTGGGGCACCCCAGCCCAGGGGCCACTGGGGGCACCCCCAGACACCAGATTTACATGGGGAGAGCAGAGACTTCTCGCAGGGCAGTGTGAGGATGCCAGGCCTGGCTGTCCCATGTGCCCAGGCGGTGCTGGGGTGGCAGTGACACTGCCAGTGGCTGAGGGGGTGATGTGGAGGGGGCAGTCGGCTGGGGAAGGGATTGACAGGGTAACACACCGTGGCCTCTGGCCAGCTCTGGTGGCAGTGGTCCCACTCCAATTGCTTTAAACCTGATCCCAGAAATATTCCGCCTGTTGTGTTGAAGATTGGAATGTTGCCTCCCTTTGCCATTTTCCACATTTGTCTTTTTATTACAATTATTTTGTGTTTTACCAACAGAGACAGCAAAACCAAACATAAAATGGAAAAGTTCAGTTTTGCAATGGGCAAGCTTAAGGGGGTTGGGGGGTATGTGCTGCACCCCCAGATGTGTCTGCTCCAGCCAGGTTGTCCCCCCCAGCCCCCAGAACCCTCCTGAGGATTTGGCTTTGTAGATACTGTGGTGCCTTCTTTGGTATATGAAATACCTTTATAAACGATGCTTCCGACCTGCATTGATCGCAAACCAAACCAACCCTGGGCTCTGCTGCAGTTCTGGGCTTTGCTTTGGTCATTTTCCTCGTTCTGTTGTGAGCTCTTGCATGTTGTGACTGACTGTCTCTCTCTCTCTCTCTCTCTCTCTCTTTCTTTCTCTCTCTCTTTTTTAATTAATTTATTTATTTATTCAATTTTTTTAAAGATAAAGTAAAAGTTGCTAATTTATGACCTAAAAAAGAATCCAATTGTATATTCCTGTTAGCCCCTGACTGTGTCAGAGAGAGGCTGTCTGCAGTCCTACATTATAATAACAATGATAATAATAATAAAACCAGTAACTCTTTCTCTTTGCATGGCGAGGCTGCCTCTTTCTACTCTACAGATGGGTCAGGTCCCTCTTTACTTGAGCAACAGTTCAATAAAAAAAGATTGACTGGATTTTCTGTAAATCTGAAAACTGCTCCTGCAGCAAGAAGCAAATGAAGTCAATTACGAAATTCAACACGGTCACTTTGGCAGTGGCTCCACAAGGGTGACCCTGTTGCCGTCCCTCCCGTGGGGCAGCCAGCACCCCCAGCACCCAAGGCCTTCAGGGACCAGGGCACGAGTCACCGAGGGCCAGGTGTCCCCAGGACAGCCTCTCTGCGGGCACCATGAGGATCGTGGCATGTCCCAACCAGGGAAAGGAACTGCTACACACCCGCAGAGCTCACGGACTGCGCGGAAAACCAGGAGCTGGTTGGAGGCAGGGGCCCCCCGCGCACCACTTTCGGAGCAGCCATCCCAAGGGAAGAACAAAGTGCACTGGCTTACGGATTTATTCCAAGGGATGGCTTTCAGGAGTAACTTTTTTTAAAATTAAATGGTAAAATAAAATAGCAAGAGTAAATGAACCATTTTATAAGAAAATGCTCTTTTTTGGTTCTGTAAGGAAAGGCTGCGCTGCGGTGTCAGAAGTAAAGTTGTCCCAAACGTGTCTGTGTGGAGTCGATGCCTGTTGTGCCTCGCGCGGGGGATGGTGGCTCTGCAGTGTCCGAAGGCTCCTGGGCTGAGGGCGGCTGCCAGGAGGGGTGACCGGGGGATCCCCAAGACCCCAGGGATTCTGGGTCCCTCTGAGGACAAGGGACAGCGGGGCACTGTGTAACGTGGGAGTGGGAGCGCTTGCAGGTCCCCCACTGCACAGGACGAACCTCGGTACTCGATGCAGCCCCGGCAGGATCTGCCAGCCCCTCCCCAGCCACTGCCCTTATTCTGGGCTGCTCCTGGTGATGAATTTAAACAGCAGCCCTTAATTAGCAGCTGCAGAGCACAGACTGTGCGGTCAGGGAGATGTTCCTCACACACTCATTTACCTTCACATTAGCTGCAGGACCTTAATCAGCTGAAACAGCAGGAGCCCAGCCCTGGCTCTGCTCCGTGGGGTGCAGCACACTCTGGGTTGCTGGATCTGGTTGCTCCACAAGGCAGGACTAAGTTCAGCTTTTTTCAAAAGCGGAGTTTCTTTCCGTTTCTTAAGCTTGCTTGGATTTAACCTCTGCCCTGCTGTGAGTGCTTGGCCACGGAGGGCAGGGCCAGCCAGGGGAGCTCCTGGGCTGCAATAGGAATGGTGCCATGAAAGTTGTCAGCATCCCTTAAACCCAGCCTTCTCTCTGGATGAGGATTCCATGGGCTGTCTCTCTGCCTCCAGGGAAACAGGGGACTCTGCCTAAGGGGCTGCCAGGGGGGACCAGCTCCATGGTCCACCAGCAGCACCCCCCAGCCGGGAGCCCTGCATGTGGGCATGATTGCTTTATCCACAGAATAAGCAAATAAATAAATCTTAATGAACATCTGGTCTCCATAAACCAGATCAATTAAAATTAATAGCCATCTTATTTAATGAACAAGTTCACAATATTCTAAACCAGCTGTAACAAACACACAGCTTCCCACTGGGCTGTTGAGCAGGAGGAAATCCATTTACTGGCAGACCAGGGAGTGTGCACAGGGATACAACTCTCAGCACAGCGTCCTGCTCTGGGCACCACCTGTGTCCCACGCCCGAGGGCACTGTGCTGGCTGGCAGGGGCAGATGGGCCACGTCGGATGTGGGGAGGGCAGTGGGGTCCCCCCGTGCCCACCCTGTGCTGGGGATTCAGGGGACTCTGTACTGGCAGCTGAGCCCTGAATGAGCTGACCTGGCTCTCACACAGGGACTGTCCCACACCCCAGCTGGGGCTCCCCCAGCCCTGCAAGCCTCCCTGGCCAGTTGTGCTTGTACTCTCTGGGTGGGAGCTACATGTCCCACAGGGTCCCACACTTTTGGCGTTACCCAGCCAATCCTCATGACTCCACCTCCACTCCCAGCAAAGGCATCGACTGACACTGGTTTCAGATGGTTTGGGTACCTCCACACCAGTGGAAGGGGCAGACACCAAGAGGGAAGGGACACTTGCCTGGACTTCAGGGCATATGCTCTCACTGGGAGCACCACAGAGCACCAAACTGCACTGTCAGCAGCACATGTTCCCCCAGGCTGTCCCAATTTTTGTCCAACAACCCCCCTCTCTTGCTGCTCAGGCTCAAGTCCTGGCCCCGGCCACCAACACCAACTGCTGACAAGAAATCACTTGTCAGGGTGAGGAAGAAGGGACCCCTTCCCCAGCCCTCCTCTCAGAGCAAGAGACACATGTAAACACAAGCAGCAGAAAGAAACTGGGTCTGCAAGCCCGGCCAGCTCATGTTTAAGCAACGGACAAAAGAACTAAACTGGAAAAATCATTCTGCTCACCCCCCTTGCCCACATGCTGACCCCACACTGCTCAGTGCCACAGGCCCTGTTCTGCCAAACACAGCCAAGAATGTAGGCAGTATCACTTCAGTCGTTTGCTTTACTCATAAATTCACAAGTCCAACAATCCAGAAATTTGGATTAGGCCTGTACAATCCATATATAAAAAGGGTTGGTTTATTGTAGTTCAAATACATAAACTGAACAATCCCAACATTTCAAAATTAAACTTTAGAAACACAAGTTTAACATTCAAAACAGGAGTATAGTTTACAAGAATTGCCCAGAGGGGGTATGCACAGTCTAACCCAGAAGTATGTAAAGATCACTTTATCGTAAATAAAAATGTGTTTATACAACCGTCCTGGCCTGCTCGGTCACCTCTGGGATTTCCAGCTTCGAGCAAAACTTATTAGACAGAACTTCACTTGGGCAGAGCAACCTGACTGCTGCAAATCGATGGCTGGGGGCAGGAACAGAGCAGCCTGTGAATAAACCTGGCTTGGTCTCTGAGTCCCTGTTCTCCACTCAGCTCTAACCCTGGTTTTAACAGATTTAGTTCCATTCCCAAGGGTGGAGGCAGAGAGCTGGGGCTGGTGTTTCCAGAGTGGGCTGTCAGTGATCAGTGATTTAAGCTACCAGAGCGTGTCACCTCCTCAGCCACGGACTGTGGGGCCCAGGAGGCAGCTGGTGGCACACATGTAGGACACGCTCAAACTGCGACATGATCACCCTCGGGGCTCACACGTAGGACACTGCTGAGGAAAGCCCCAGGTACCAGACTCCCACCCCTCACATACACCGCCCCGAGACCCACAGCCACCAAACAGCCCACACCCTGGGATTTGTCAGTCATGCTCCAATTAACTCATAAATATGTTTAATGTGGGTTTTTGTTGTTGTTGGTTTTTCCCCCAGAGATCATTTTATGTTCACTAATGCTGCTTCTGCCTCTGCTCCTCAGATGTTTGAATATATTCACGGCAATGGATGTGTGTAACCTGACAGATGGCTCATGCAAGCGTTTGGATTTTACAGACACCCTTGGATGAGGAGCATTCCGTAGCTATTTCGTTGTTCTCCGCGTGGGCTCGGAGGCCGTGGGGGGCGGGGGAGGCCCGCGCCGGTCCAGGTCATCCACGTAGGACACGATGAGCTTGCGCCGCTCCTCGGGCACGCAGTCCAGCACCAGGTAGCGCTTGTCGTTCTGCAGGATCTTCTCTACGTCCTTCAGGTGCTGATCAGACTCCTGGATCAGCTTTTTGGATCTGGAAGCAAGTGTGAGAATGACCACTGCAGCGGGGTGGAGGCAGGCAGCCCCGGACCCCCCTTGGCCTTGGGGACACTGCCCCACCCTAAGGAAACACAGGGAGCCAAGGCACAGGCCAGCCAGGGAAGGCTGCAGGGACTTGGCCATCTTCTGAGCTAGGAAGATGTCACCTTAGGTTGGGACTGGGCACGTAACAGTGCTCTGGGTACAGAAAACACAGGCTCCTTGCCTACACTTGGCTGTGTTAATTAAGCACCATGAAAGGCTTGTGTAACTTAGACATCAACTTGTGCTAGGGAAAAACAGACATCAGTTTGCTGCTGTTTGTATGGCAAAGCACAATAGAAGCCAAGTCCTGCACCAGCATCACATTCCCCACCTGTAAGTGATGAATTTGGTCTCTTTGAGCAGCGTCCGGAAGTCGGCTTTGGCAGTGATGTATTTGTCTCGGATGTATTCCTCAAACTCCCTTTGCTTTTTCTGAAAGGTGAAAGATAAACGTGAACCACTGAATGCAGCTCAGTACTTCCTGCAACTGAACACACTGAACACCAGCAATAATTACATGTTAATTTTACTTTTCCTTACCTTATACATTTTTCATTTTTAAAAAATTATATTTAACTACTAGCACGTGTGTCCACACAGAGCTGAACCCACTGCAGCAGCCACCAACTCACTTCTCTGTACCCTGCACCAGAATGGAAGTCGGCAAGGGCGATGCAAACCACTTACCCTGTCACTCGAAGAGAATTTAATGCACCTCGGATCTTCTTTAATGATTTTTTTCACTTCCTTCCATGTTGATGTTAAAGTTATCTTTCAAAAGAAGCAAAAATAGTTAAATTAAAAGTAAATTAGATTCTAAGAATATGGAATGCGAACACTACTAACCTCTGAAGCCTTTAATGTATCCCAAGTCCACTGACGAGGTTGCTGTTAAGTGCTGAGTTCTGATTACTTATACTATTACATCTGTATTTTTTAAATTAGTTGATCTTACATAGTGATTCTTCTCTTCTATTTTGAGATGGCATTTTCAGATCAAGCTTCTCCAAATATCATTTACTTTCCAAAGTCTTTTTCTAGTTATGTATATTGTGTTAAAAATTACCTGCAGAAAACTTGCCTCTAAACTAAAATAACTAATGCATTAAAAATCAGGTAAAAACCTCCAGGTTAAATGAAAGCTGCCTGAAGCTGGCACAGAACTAAAAAAGAGGAAACCTCACTAAACCCCCAATGCACAAAATCAGGGATGCATTCCACAGCATGAGCAGAGTTAAAGTTAGGTTCAGCAGGAGAACATCAGAACAGATTAACTGGGTAAGACCATACTGATGGCCATAAAGGCAAACACCCTGAATATCTGAAAGAGCTAGACAGTGAAGAATATCAAATAACTCAGTACGGAAGAAATAAAAAGAAGATGAAAAGATCACTGATTAGAAGTTTATACGTAATTTAACTGTATGTTCAATCAAAGTTACACTCTAGAGAAACAGGTAAGGAAACTTAATGCACAGATTTTGTTATGAAGGAGAAAAGAGAGTGAGAAGCAAAGAGGCCCTGGAAATAAAACCAAACCAATCAGATTGTGGGACAGAAAAACAGAAAAAAGAGAAATCCCAGTGGGCTGCAAAGATTGTCAATTTGAACATCAACAGCTCTCACCGCTGAAGTTTCATCCAGAAGTTGCCTGAAATGTTCCCTCTTCTTTTTGGTAAGTGCCTCAATGTGTTCATTAAAGAGCTTCTCTTTCTCCTCTCTCTCAAGCAGGGACCCCGACTCCCAGCGGTGATCTTTGCGCAGAGTCCTCCTGGTGTCAGACCAGGACACATCTGAAGAACGCACCTGAGCCAAAGATGATTCGTTTTTAAACCAGTTTTTCTATAGTTCACTGTAGAAATTAATATATTATCACTGATAATTATTATATGCTTATTTTTTTATCTTGTTTGAAGTTAAGGTTAAAATAAAAGATAAACTCTCAGCTTTTAAGAAGAGGCTTTAGCCGGTTCCCCACAAACACTGAACAGGCAGCAGCAGAAGGAATCCCTCTGCACGGGTTCAGAGCAGACAAAGAGGTCCCGCTGACCTGGTTGAGCATTGTCAAAACCAGGAAATCCAAGCACCCTCCTTTCCTTCCTCCTCTGTGCACAACACCCTGTGCTCACCGGAGTGCTTGGAAAGGCAGCCTCTGAGACTATTATTTCCAGAGACACCAGGAGCTCTGCAGTGCCCTGCTTGCAGCCCAGAGAGCACCCTCTGGATGAGAGCCCTAAATGCACAGACTTCTCTTCCAATCAAGGCAAAACTCCTGGTGGGATTCCACCTCTTTGGAGCTGAACTCCAAATGCCAAAAGGCTTCCACAGGGAGCCCCCATGAGCTGAAGCCTGCCCTGACGAGCCGAGGCGCCCATCTGTGCCTCACCATGTCCGATAGCAGCGCTTTGAAGTTCTGGATGGCCTCTTCCCGCTTGTGCTGCTCCCGCTCCCGATCGATCTCCTTGGTTTGCTCGGAGCGAGCTTTCTGCACCTCCCGCTCGCGCTCCCGCAGACTCGCCTCGATGCGCGCCTGCCGCTCCAGCTCCTTCTCTTTCTCAGAATCTAAATTCTGGAATTCAAGAACAAACTTTCCTCAATAAAAACAATGCTTTTCATTGGAAAGCGAACTAAAGGGCTATCAAACTAAAGGCAGCTCAGAACAAAACACTTTAAAGGGATTTGGGATGTACAGATTTCAAAATTTTGCTTCAAGAGCCGTGCTGAAGCATTACAGGGTTTACATGGGGGAGAGACAAGTTTGGTCACAGAACAACTATTCCCAGGAGCTGTGTCCAGTGACAAACTCTGAGTAAGGGAGGCCAAGGGGATCACTCTTCGCCCAGTTTTACATTCTCAACCATTAACTGCCTGGAAGAGAAAGGTAGGAATATTGGATTAAGAGCGAAGCAGCAGTGAAGGAACTGGATATGAACACATATCCCTGAAGGAAGCTCAGCTGACAGGGAAAATCACAGCAAAGGAAATGTAGCCCATCCTAGGAGGAAGCAATCAATGTGGTGTCTGTAGCTTCTGCACTTTTACAGCCATTTTTAGCACCAGTGATTTCACAGGAATCTTTGAGGCATAACTTCTCCCAGGTATCGTGTGTGTGCATGCACACAGGTCCCACAAAACATCCCACCAGGAACAGAACTTCCAAGTTCCAAGCTGCCATTCTGGGGTACTCCTACAGGAACTCTGGTATGGAATTCTCTCAGCACAGATCAGTCTGCCCACAGCACAGCCCAGCCACACTGCCAGCGCTCCCTGCCGACCTTGGCTATTTTCTCGATGTACTGCTTGAACAGGTCCTCCCTCTGTGAGGAGCTGTCCACCGCCTTGTACCGTGGGTCAGTCTCCACTTTGTCCTTCACTTTGCTCCAGCGAGACTGACTGTCCAGGTGGTGGTTTGCCAGCAGCTCAAAGAAGTCCATTTTGATCTGTTATACAGACAGAAACAGAAAGGCAACACTTGAGAAACACACTTTAATATCCCACAGTTTGCTCTTATGAAAAAAGGAGTTGACTTACCTTCATCAGAGGGATCACATTAACATTACATACCATTGCAATTTAGAGCAATCACTAAAACCCTGAATTTAGTCATAACTGCAGCCCAAATTCACTGTTCCTTAAGACAATTTTGCCAAAGCAGATACATTTAGGCAATCTGCTGCATCTAAGATGAACTCTATAAAGAATGATCCACCAATACACTCTTTATTATTTTACTCCAATTTAAGCTGCTTTTTGAGCTTTTATATATGTCAAATCAACAAGTTACTGATGCTGCATGATAGCATTTTGCATATCAGTACTCCAGAAGCCATGCAGCTTGAAACAGGGCTCTAGAGAAACCAGGTGTTTATGGATTCATCCTCCAGGTGTACAATTAACAGAGGTAAATGCTTGGATCTGCCAACAAAGAGCAATGTCTTAAGATGGATCTAACCAATACAGAATTATCCACATATGGTAATTAAGTAAATTATATTTAGGACGGACATGCACATTTATATAAAAGTTCAAAGAAAATGTTTTAGTCTACTTTGTCAGTTGGAAATGGCATGTTATGTTTCTGTCCGTAACAAGAGCCATTGCAAGGGCTGGCAGAGGATCAATCATAGCAGGTTTTATTTCAACACAACTAGCAACATGTTTTCATCCAAAGTCCCAGAACCAGCAGCTGTAAGGGCAACTACTGTGCCTTCATTAGACAGCTTGATTTCTGGGGAAGATGATCTCCCTGTTCCTGCTGCACTTTAGCTCTTAGGTCAGCATAGATTCCTGGCAGGTTGGTTTGGCGTTTCAGCCTCCCCAAAGCAGAGGCGAGGGGCTGGGTCGCCTCGCTCGCTGGGGCCAGGGGATGCTCGAGGGCTCTGCAGGCAGGGCAAAGGGTTCTGCCTCCACAGCACCCCACACCCTGCCGGGCCACCAACTCAACATGGCTTTATGGCACACAAATTAAAAACCCAAAATCCAGGAGGAGGACTGGCTGTTACTTGCTGCTTATCTCCCCTCCCCATCCCTTAAAAAAGGGAAACCAGGAGAAGCACTTCAGCTGCAGAACACTGAGGTTCCTCAGGGAAGGGAGCAGATGGACAGAGCAGGCTCCAGCTTGCCAGAGACCTGGCACATCCTCATCCTCTAAAACACGTTTAGTTACAGAATGCAGGAACGGAATGAAGATCAGCACCAACATTCTGCAGCCTTGCCCACCAATACCTTCAGTTCTTCAAAATATTAACATATAAACATAAAAGGCTCTATAGGCTTTCTTTACTATACCAAATGAGACTAAGACAGTAAAGCAGAGATCAGAGACCAGCCCCTTAGTGCCAGTGGGATGTTGTGCTACAGCTACAGCACTATTGCTTTATCTTAAAGGAGCTCAACAAAATGCTAAGCAAACTGTTTATTCATTGCAAAATTAAGAATGTTTTCAAAACATCATAAAACATGCATGCAGTTTCGAAATGTGAAGCTTTCTAAGCCATGGCATTTGAAATATTTGTTAGAAACCAAACAGTTCCCAGCTGTTGCTACAGAAGTCTCTAAGGTAAGGGTATCTCCAAGCTCGTGCACAAATCCCCTGTGCACGTATGTATTCCACAGGATGAGGTGCCCCACTGCCAGGAGCACCGTGGCATCACTGCCACACAAAGCTTCACCTGAGGCCACCACCACGGGCTGCAGGAAGATGCTCCTGCGGGAGCTGCCAGGAGTCTCCCGGGTGCCCCTGCCCAGCTGTGTGGCTCACAGCAGCACCCCTCACTCCCTGATTCCCTCTGGAGCTCCTGCCCAGCCCTGCCAGCTCCCGACTGGGCAGGAGACAGGAGGCCACAGCCAATTCCCTCCCCAGGAACCAATGGCACTTCAGGCCCTGGTGCTCTAAAGCACAGCTTTCACCTCACTCAGGTGCCCTGTACACAGCACAGGTGTTGCCAGCTCATTTTAAATTTTAAAAAGAAGATGTAAATGTCTTCAGTAATTGAGTCTGAGGCATCTCACCAAGGACTAACATTTTCAGATCCCAGCTGTGTTGGCACACAGGGACTCGCTCGACAGTCAAGCATCCCCCAGAGCTCTGACCTGGGGCACGGCCAGCAGCATGAGGTGCAGGGCACGAGGTGCAGGGCACGGCCACCAGCACGAGGTGCAGGGAACCTGGTGCAGGGCATGGCCAGCAGCACGAGGTGCAGGGCACGAGGTGCAGGGCACAGCCACCAGCACGAGGTGCAGGGAACCTGGTGCAGGGCACGGCCAGCAGCACGAGGTGCAGGGCACGAGGTGCAGGGCACGAGGTGCAGGGCACGAGGTGCAGGGCACCGCCAGCAGCACGAGGTGCAGGGAACCTGGTGCAGGGCACGGCCAGCAGCACGAGGTGCAGGGCACGAGGTGCAGGGCACGAGGTGCAGCCCAACATTCCAGCCAGTCTGTGTGAAGTGGGATGTCAGGCTCCCTGCTGGCACAGCTCATCCTGGGGACATGGCAGAAGGCCGTGTCCCGGACAGCACAGGAGCAGCTTGGTCACCATTACCTGCCCAGTGCCTTCCCCGATACCCTTAACCCCTGCTACTCCTCTCTGCCACCTGAGAAGTGTTGGCACGGGATTTACTCACTGAGATCAGGCACAGGAGTAAAACCAGCCATTGGAACAGCTGGCTGCTCCAACCCCATCCCCTAAGCCATAACTTCATGAGGCAAAATCAAACATTATAAATATAATCTAAAGCCCTTACGTTAAAGACTTCTGTAAAGTTGATTCTCCCTAAGTAACGATTTTGGACAGACTGAGAAAGCTTCAGGTTAAATGCCTTAAATTTTCTTTTATGTTTTAAGCACTTTCAAAATCAAAGGAAAATAAGGCTGAAAACATTTCAGGTGTATTTAGAAGTCTTTTTTTTTTTGGCAGTTAACACATTGCAGGTACAACTCTCATCACTTCACAAGGAAAAAAACTAAAAAAATGTAAAGTACCGGAACTGCGGGAGGCTAAAGTCACCACACAGAGATACCAATGCTTTCCTCACTAGGGAATCCCATAATATTTGCGTGTCAGTGATTGACAGCTGTCAGACTGAACTGATTGACAGGCCGCACAGCACATAACTGTAAAGTCTATCCACTTGTTATAAAACAGAATACATAAAATGGTTACAAAAGGCTTTTGGAGAAAAAAAAAACATTATTCAAAGCAAACAAATACAATCTCTTCTTTTAACTTTTCAACTTTATAACAATCATGCAACAACAAAACTAGTATTTAAAGTCTTCAACTGCACTGTTAAGCTGCAAAAATGCTTTAAAATTTCATATTCACAATCAAACTGCAGTATGTGAAATCTAGTCTTGAACTACATCAGTTCCCCTCTGAAAGCACAATCATTTATGGCAAACAGAAGCAATAAGGCAATGTTTGTGAAAATCAAGTACAGAATCAAATTATATCAGAGCACCCAGATTTTAAAAATACGCACAGCTTCCTGAAGAATTAAACTGTCCCCAAATCTGACCTGTCCCCCAGCACTTCTCTATGCTGCAAGCATTCCAGGTAGGGAAATCTGCAGTAACTTCATACTACGTAATAAAAATTGCAGACTTCCACATGTCCAAAATGATTGGCCTTCAGAGGTGACCTTCTCCACTCACACACACACAGGGACGTGGCAGTAAGTGGCCCCAGGTTTTGGTGACCCCATTTGATGTCCCATCTCCAGGGAGGAGAGCTGCTCCCCACCACCGGCAGTGCAGGCACCTGACACTGGGAGTTCATTAATCTGTAATAGCTGACCTTTAAATCTAATAAGCACCAGTTTATACATAAGTTCTACTTATTCAAAGATTAAAAAGTCCCTCCCTAAGTGCCTGCTTTGAGATGGAAAGGGAACTGCTTGAAACTTAGAGAGACTGTCCTCAGGGAATTGCAAGTCCTGCCTGCCCCCACTGAGGAAACAGAGAGGTAATGACCAGCTCTGGGGTTCCAGCCAAACAGGGTAAGACTCCTTTTCCTTTTCATGCCTCAGGATAAAGGAACTTAGTTAAAAAAAAAAAAACAAACCAAAAAAAACCAAGCATTACTTCAGTTACGAAGGTAATGTTACTGCTTGGGTAAATGAAAAACCAGTGTCGTTGTTTAAGCAAACTCAGCTTCACAGGTAAACACAATGCAGTTCTAGACATTCTAAAGTCAGTAAAACTGCAAACTTGAAATTATTCAGAAAGACCAGGGGGACACCCCTGAAGTGTTTGCCTGTAGCACCTCTAGGAAAGTGAAGGCCCGTGTCTTGGGGAAGGCTCAGGGAAGCCAAGCACTGGCTCTGTCCCATCTCACTCACACCACTCACACTGCTGGAACTCAAGAGTCCCCTTACCTTCTCTCCCCTGGTCTTCGAGTCTTCCTTCTCCTTCTTTCTTGCCGCTGTGATAAACTCATTAAACAAGGCCTCTCGATCTTTCATCTTTTCAATTGCCTTGAACCTCGAGTCTTTAGCATGCTTGGCTGCAAATTCACTAAAAGTAGTTCTGCAACAAAATGGCAAGTGAACTCATTTGGCAGAGCTGTCTGGGCTGGGAGGCAGGTTCAGCAGGGAAGTATTTCCTCTGCTGCAATACATGCCAGAGCACAACTCACAAAAACCCAAAAGGCAAATTCTATGGTCTCACTACAGAGTTGCTCGACCAATGAACTCTATAAAAGGAGTCAGCACTCACACAAGAGGTGTTTGTCAGAGACTTACAAGGGCGGGTTGGTTTGTTCAGATACAGCCACCTGCAGAAGGGGCAGGTGTAGAGAGAGACTACAGTGCAACCAAGGAGAAGAAACGAAAAAAAAAACTCAGTTGTCTACAAAACTCTTCTTTTCTGTGGGTTAGCAGTTCAGCCACCAGTCTGTCCAGGTATTTCACAGCTGTGAAACCAAAAATCTCAGGTGCATTCACTTGCAGCCAAACCATGCTAAGAGTTCACCAAGAAAAGCAGCCTTTGATAGGAGTCCCCACAGAACACTGGCTGTGCCAGCTCTTCCCCGTACAGTGCACATTGCAGAGCCTGAGCTTAAACCACACAGAGCTGAACCCCTTCGAACACCATGGGCAGAGGCAGCAACACTGGGCTCTCAACCCATCATCCCACAGCGTTTCCCTGACCGTTCTCTCACCTCCAGGGCCAGATTCCAACCTGTGCAGTAGGTACATTACTGCCACTTACCTCGGAAAAAAATCACTACTGTGCTTTTTCCAAGCTCTGATGCAAATCTGGCCCCAAGAATACGTGAGACACTTATAATCATACGAATGTTTTCATCACAGCATGGAAATAATTAGACTTGGAAAATCCAGCCTACTGTTG
The DNA here is from genome assembly GCA_013397055.1 of Pachycephala philippinensis. Classification (NCBI taxonomy): domain Eukaryota; kingdom Metazoa; phylum Chordata; class Aves; order Passeriformes; genus Pachycephala; species Pachycephala philippinensis. The sequence goes on along the minus strand of VWZT01001443.1, from coordinate 20,140 downwards.
CTGTAGGGTAAATTGAAACAAGAAGAGAATTTGGTAGCTTATTCAAAAGGATTAGAAAGTGAATGTACAGCTAGATTGAAGGACAAGAGCTGCTCAAGTGAAGTGGAACACAAACTCTTGAGCATGTTGGACTGAGATAGATGATAAAAAACCAGTCTGGCACTCACAGAAGTACAGCAATATCTTTAGACAAACACTGAAACCAGAAGACAAAGGATAAGATTAAACAAGACAGTATTTCAGCTGGAATTCTCTTTCCCACCCCAGCCCATAATCAGGTAAAGAATCAGTCCCAACATGACACACTGGAGATATGCTGAGAGCTGAGGATACTAAAGCTAACGTAACTGTTTCTTAAGGCATTTCCATGCCTCCAGTCTTCCAGCCTACTACTGAGTTATTAGTCACCTCTGAAGCAATTTAAAAGTTACCATAACACTGTCACCAAATTTCCAAAACGAGTCACTGGAAAAAACTGAGCTGAAGTGAAACAAATGAGCTGTTATTTCACTGGAAAAGAATTAATGCCAGATGAGCCAAGAGATGCTGAAAGAGGACGCTTTGGAGTTTATCTGGTGACATAAGCATGTATCTCATGACCTCTATGTGCAGAAGCTGTGAAACAAATAAGGCCAGCAATGAAATCTTGAACGTACATTCACTGACATGCCCTCGTTCTTACAGCTGCCAGTGGTCTGAATGTGAGAGGGGTGCAATCATGGCTGTATTAAAGCAACCAGAACATTTTATCCTATCATCATTGACATAGTTTGTGACAAGAAAAACATCCCTTCAGCCCCCTCCAAACCCAAGACACCTCCCTCGTACTTCTCAGAGACTTATTAAGAAGAAACAGGGTTATTAAAGAAACTTGTGGTGGATCCGAGGCCTTTCTCACAATCCAGGCAGCATGCTGAGGATTTCTTCAACTTGAAATATGTAAATCACTATAAATGTGTAAATCATTATAAATCACAAGTGCTGTTATTTCATGGATTAGGTGAACACAAGCAGACAAAGGAAGATTTCAACAATATCTCACGATATTTCTCCTCTTTGCTCATTTTGAACAAGGTTAATCAACCCAATACCACCCAACACCCTGCATCCTAGTAGAGCTTATGCACATGAACCACAAAGAAGCTCCTACCTTGGATTAATCTTTGCTTCTTCCATCATTTTCTTGAAATCCTCCTTGGCCTGCATTATTTTATTTTTCTTCTCCTTGCGCTCTTCCTCTGCTCGGGTTTTCACATACTGATCAAACACCTACAGAAACACCAGTCACCCACAGCAAACACACAAGAAGCTCTAGGGATGAGGGAGGAAAAATTCCACTTCTTTCCTGCTCTCCTGTTTCCTTTCCTCTCACCACAGAATCAACAAAGAGGAGGCAGAAATCTTAGAGACACTTTGTATTTCAATATGGAAATGATCCAAGCTGCTGCACATGCAGGGTGCTGTACCTAACACATCATCTGAGACCTGGGAAGAAGTTCCTTACACACTCCAGTTTACATTTTCCTGGGTCCCATGTTTCAGACACTTCCCATGTTCTTGAAGCTTTCCATTTCCCTACATTCACTAGAAGAAAAGCTGCTGAAGTGACAACTGGCTTAACAATAAAAATGCACTTTAGTTTTCCCTCCAAACACTTTTATAAAAGAAAATAGCTAGATTACTTATTATGCCAATACTTTGACACGATACTGATGACTCTCACTATTTCATTCAGGTTTCAGCAATGCTCTGTAGATGTATAACTTCCACTGTGTTAAAATACGAGACCTTCCAGCCACAGAAAATAAACCAACTATCAACACTTTCCCTTGCTGGTTTCTTCCATTTCCAGGCAAACCCTAATCATGACAAAAATCCCTTGCAGCACTGATTAATCTGAAAGGTTTGCAGAAACAAAGACTGAGGATTCAGATAAACCTGTAGTAGCTGTGTCTGGATGGGAAGTGAATTTGACTTTTTTACCTGTTTCCTTTCTTTTGGGTTGAGCAGCAAGTAACGAGGATCAAACACGATCTTGTGCAGCTCTTTCTCCCATGTTGAAAAGGCAGAGACCTTTAATTAAACGAAGATGGATATAGAAATTATACAGGAGTTGTACAGTTTCCCTTGAAAACACCAAGATGTGATGAAAAGAGGGAACCAAACTCATCCTGGAGTTTTCATCACTAATGGATGACAGAGACTGTCATAGAAAGTTTCAACACCAATTTGCTCTGAAAACTTCTAAAAGATAACACACGCTTATTTACTACTGCTGTGTGACATTAAAAATAAAATGTACATCGAAAGAAAGCCTTGAGAAGTTGTATTCCACAGGCAGCTGGAACCACTTTCGTGTATTAGTTACTATCCAAATTTATATTCAACTAGTCTAATTTACCAAAATTGATTGGCATCAAGTAGATTTCAGATTTAACTGAAAGCAAAAAGTCTCCCATTTAAGGATAAGACTGTACAGGCTAGAATGGAAGTTGCTGCTTTTCTCAATAGCAACATTTCCAAAAACATTAAAGATGTGTCCAGTCCATGTGTCCTATTCATCTTCAACGGCAGTTTCCACTTAGGTAATTACTTAATTTGGGGAAAAAATTGGGGCGGGGCAGGGGGGGGAATGTCTTGACCCTGTCATTTCAGTTACACAGAAATCAAAGCTTTGCTGTAAATTTCTTTGAAACCTGGAGTCTTGTACCAAGACCATTCATTGATCAGAGGAAGGATGAGATTGTTTCTGTACACAAAGTGCTGCAGGTTTGGAATTCACCAAGAACTGAGACCTCTGCACAAACCTCCCTCTCTCCCTCCTCACACACACAAGTTCCTGACCCCTCTTTCCAGCAGCATGTCCTTGAACTGCTTCATCCGAGCCTCCAGTGGGACGATGGCTCTCTCTCGAGCAGCTTTAATCTCAGCCTCCATAGCAGCCTCCTTCTCAGAATCAATGTCTTTGATATCATCTTTCCTAAAAAAAACCCAAACATAATGTAAGTTGAGAAGTAAAATGCCAGCCCTGGAGGTCAGAACCTGAACCACACCAGGACAGGGCAGGTATCACTGATCAGACCAGAAGAACAGGCCTACAATCCACGAAAGCCACTCTCAGAAGTGGACATGAATGCTTTCGCACCCAGAGCTCAGGAGCCAAGGTATTCCAAGTAACTTCATCGCCAACAGATGACTTCAAAGCAACCAGCACACTCTGGCTATACTCAAAGGTCTTACCAGACATGCAGTGGATTTTACATCAACAGCACCAACTTTCTATTGTGGGCCATGAGGCACTAAGGGAGTTTTCTCAGGTTGGGAACACCTCACAATCACAACACCAAGAACGCTGAGACACAGGTGAGGCCTCATCCATCAAAGAGCTTCTGGAGAAGTGTGCTGATTTAGCAAGAGCTAAGAGCAAATGCACTTCATCCCAAACAAACCCCCAGCCCTTACTGCTAACAGCTCCATGATCCTCCCTAAGAGGACACAACCACAAATGACACGGTAAAACCACTTTTAAAACAGCATGTATATCTCATACATCACTTCCAAAAGGCAAACCAGACCAAAAGACGTAAGCTAAACCTGTAAACATTTGTAACAGTGTGAAAATAGAGGAACCACTATGGAAATCTAGGTGGCAGGACATTTTGACAACGAAGTCTTGTGCCAAGAAATTAACAAACAACAGAAGCAAGCTACTTAAGACACACTACACTCAAAATATTCTTTGGATTCACCAACTTACACCATTTATTTCCATTTCAAATGATTTCCAAAACATATGCTATTTCCTCTCTGCATGAGTCTCAGGTATCTCAGGGAAATATCAAGTACCTGAGCTGCTGAGCAGCAGAAAGCTGATGACTCCTTTCACCAACCCTCTCAGTTCCCATTCCACTCTGCTGGACACAACATACATGGCTCAAGTAACAACCTTCAGTTATTTTACCTACACAGATCACTTGGTATTGAAAAAGCAAAAACTTACTTGCGCTTTTTGATTTTAATAGGCTCATCTTCGTTTGCTTCCTCTGCAGCTTCATGCTCTTCTCTAACTGTAACAGATTTCAATAAGACTTTAGATTTTATATTGAAAAATTTTAAACTTATGAGTGAAACCTCATGCACAAACCAAGGACAACATGTGCAGCACTTGTGTTCTGACAGAGGGAGACACGTGGTTCTCAGTCACTTTCAGAGTAACACTATGGGAATTTGGGGACAGGACTGGTAGAATTTAGCCAACTTGAAATTTAAAATGACAAACACTGAGCTCTTATTTTTAGGGGAAAACAACTCAGGCTAAACAGTCCAACCAAGCACATTTGGATCTACCTGATTACTTGCACTTTGCTCTCCTCCAACTACAAAGCCCACATGTCATCCCAGGACCATTTCCTAGAACTCAGGCCAGAGAGAAGTCTCATCTCAGCAGCCTTTTGAATGTTCTCTGCTCTTGGCAGCTATTTCCAAACTCTGTTCCAACTGATGATCTCAAAGTTAACTCCTCTTCTGTGAGAGCCCATTTGTACAATATGATTAATCTTTTCTGGTGTCTTTCTTATAAAATAAACACAATCCTTTTTTCTAGTCAGTAAAAACTGTGGGGTTTTTCAGCCTGTTGGCATTTAGCAAAACAATTAACCTTGTTAATATCTACTTTCTTCAATGGGCTATCTTTTCCCCAAAGGACTCTGCAATCTGCATTCCACATTTCTACACCCTTTCAGTATGTCTCTACATTCCTGTCACTTATTCAAATGTTACAGGCTTTGGAAAGCAAAGTGGTAAATTATATTTAGGCTTCCTAAGAAGGCAGTAAGATTGCTCTTACTAAGTTTTTTTGCTTCTTCCATTCCTTTTTTGTGAGGAGGTTCTTGAATAATTTTGTCCACATCAGCTCTTCCAATGAGGTCATCGGGTCGGTCCCACATGGACAGCCGGGTGGTGGGGTTGTAGAAGAACACGCGCTCGTCCCCAGTCCACACCACACACCTGGAGATGTGACAGCAAGGTTGGATTACCCTCACTCACCGCGGGCCCGGTACCGTGCTCACACACTGAAGCACGATGGTCACAGGCAGAGCCAGCTTACACCGACTGCACAACTGCCAGACGTTCCCACTGCCCAGCTGGGACCCTGACCTGCTGCTTTTCTCTGCTGCCAGATTTGAAAATACAGTAATTGAAATTTGAAACTGAAAAAGAAATTTTAGAAATGCTTTTTTCTCAGGAGTCTGAGGATGCTCTGCTCTTCTCTGAAAAAAACACTTCAGACAGTGGAATTACATTTCGGGATAAAATGTACCTCATCTCTTCAGTGCCCCAAAAAGTATGAGAAAAAGCAACCTAACAATCTTGCCAGAAATTTTTATGCAATGGGATAAAAGAACCACGGAGACAATTTAGAGGCACACAGTTTTAAATATCAAACATTAATAAAAACCAGCAATAGCTAAACTGCTAAAATGAAAACAATATCCCTTTCCCATCAGGACTTCTACCTTTGTCACACAAACACACAGAGACGATTTACATATATTACACCAAGAGTCACCTTCCTCATGACATCCCATGGGCACCTGAGCAGTTTCTGGGCCAAGTTAAAAAAAAAAAAAAAACAAAAAGCTTGTTTTGGCCAGCAGCTGCAGCTATTTGTTCCCCAAGGCACAGGGCAAGATTTTTTTTGGCCAGTATTTCATTCCAGATCAGGAGGAACTGGTGGCAGAGGCTGGGATATGAACTCCTTGTAAGGGACCCCAGGACTGCAGGCACCAGTGGCAGAACAGCCAATGTGCCCCCCAGAGCACCAGGAGAGCTGGCACTGAGTGGGCAGTGCTGGCCAGAGGAACCCGGCACTGCTGGGGACAGCAGCACACGAGGAGCACGCTCCTCACACACCCTCACTTGTTCCAACCCCCAGCAGCAGCAGCGCCAGTCCCATGGCAGCAGTCACCTACCACGGGGTGCCTGGAATAGGGGTGGTGGCAACCGGCTTGGCCTTCTGAGCTGCCTTCTCTTCCTCTGTCATTTCTTCCTCTTTTGGCTCCTCAAGGGAAAAACAAGTTTGAGGATCAGGCAATGACAGCTGGCTAATTATTTATTACACAGTAACCAACTTGTTTTATTGAAACCATGCTGACAAGCAGCTCACAATGACACCTCATCCATGCCTAGAACAGAAGCACTGGAATTGCAACAGCAGCTGCTACTCAAAAATCTCAATTCCAAAACCTCTAAGCATTAACTTAACTTTTGACTTCAGCGGAACCTTACTTAAATAACTTCCTAGATCTGCATGAATCCTGGAAATCAAGGAAGGCCTGGATACAGGTGCAAGGGTGTATTTTCTGACAAAGAAATTTTCATTTGTTTGATAATGAGACACAGAGTATAAAACAGTGAAAACCTGAAATAACCTCTGCAGCAGAAATCAGCAAACTGGAAACTACCTCAGAAGTAAACAGGGTGGAGGGGCAGCACAACCCAGCAACTGAATTTTGTGGTTTTGCCTATTAAACTACATTGGAGTTTACAGAAATCAGCATAACAACTTTAATTTTTATTTAAACACCCCTTAGCATCCTCAAAAACTATGCTGTTCAGCACAGCAAAACGCCCCCAAAAGGAAAAGTTACTTTTGTTCACTGAAAACAGTACAGCCCTTTCTAGTACATGTGTTCCTAACAGCCTAAACTTAGCAGCTACAGCACAGGGGTAACGTGTGAGCTTTGTGTCAAACTGTTCAAAATAATGAAGCAAAGAAACAGACAAAAAACTACTAAATATTTCAAACATTCAGGACAATTTGCATTTTCTGAGAACCTTAAAATCAGTGAGAGAACACCACATCTGTGTAATGAGCTAACTTCTGCCCATGTTCTTACTAACTTCTTAATTGACATATTCCGTATGTTTCTTTTGAATGTTATTTTTTTCTTATGTAAAAAAATTAACAAAAGAAAGAAAGATCTGAGTCCAAAAAGGGACGCTTTCAAATCCCCTCAGGAATTTAAGAACTTGAATTACTAACCATGGCTCCTGCCAACCTGCCTGGGCTAAGATGCAGCCACAGCTGTGGGATGTGAGACTTCAGAGTGGCTTTTGGGTTCAAGGTCTTTTACCTCCTTTATCAGTTCTTTTATAGGTTCTTCTTTCGGCTCCTCTTCTTCTGTCTCCATTGGTAAAGGCTCCTCCGAGGGTTCTTTAATTGGCTCTTTGACCTTCTCTTCCATTTTTTCTAAATAAAGAAAAGAGTCTTCTTGAGTATTATTAAGAAACCACTATAGAACCACAAATTTCTTTTATCAGTATTTTCCAAATACAACACCAATCCAAAGCTTCGTTTCAATGTATTCTCACCACTTTCTGTCCCTCTTGGGCTTTACAGTGTCTGCTTAGAAAGTCGTAGTTATCTCCTGTGCCAAGATCTACTTGGTACTGGAAAATGAAATATTGTGAGGCATCTATTATACTAAAAGGCTGAATAAAGGGTACCAACAGAAATGCTAAACCAATAATAATTATCAACCAACAGTGCAACGCTGAAGACCACTTTCACATTTTAAATGCTGTGACAAAAAAATATAAAAATCAGAGACAATGCAGAATCACCTGGGGATTTCTCCACACTCATTTACAAAAAGTATAAAACACACAATCTTCTCCCAGCAAAATTAGTATTTGCTGTCTTAGATACTTTCATCTCTGTAAAAAGACCTATTATCTAAACTGAATTATTAGGAGGATGAGCATTAACTGAACCAACAGTGTTAAGTGTCCTGCATTTATCTAAACAAAGACTTCTTGTAACTAAAAATTCTGGAGCCAATAAAAGGCACAGCTGTTTGGATTTGTTTTCTCACAAGACTTTATAACTGAGTAAGAGCCACAGGACTTCTGCCCCTTCCTTCTTATTTATGATACAAGAGCAATTTCTCTCCCATAAAACACCACCCATGGATCTAATGCGCATTTACATGAACACAAGTCACAGAATATGACCCAAACACAATGTAGGGATGTGGACAAGGGGAGGTGACATTATTTTACTTCATACTCCAAATCTGTTCATTCTTTTTCAGGATCTGAAATTCAGCACAATGATCTTCATTTTTTTCTTTGTCTACAACCCTTAGAATGACTGACTTTCCCCCTCAGCTCCCCTTGTCCAACACTTGTGCAGGTGAGGTACTCACTTTCTACTGGCACAGGAACATGCATTTACCCTAGGCACAGGATTTGGAAGCAACTCTAGAACCACTCTTATAGTACCGTGGGAAACAAGCTGCAACTTTCAGACTGAAGACCAACTCATGTGTATCCTTATGATCAGAACTTCAAAATATTCTTAAGGGAGATCAGGGAGTAGAAGCACTCCCGCTCGCATTTTCAAACACAACCACTGATGACAGTCTGAGCCACGTTCCCAGTATAAAGCTGTAATAAAAAACCCCCAAAGTACCTTTTTCCTTCAGTTCTTGGGGTTTTTCCCATGTGGACTCGAGAGTCCTGTTGTTGTAGTAGTAAGTCTTTCCATCTGCTGTTTTGTACTCTGTCCACTCGGAGACGGCGGCGGCTCCGGCCAGCGTGGCCGGGGAGGCGGCGATGGCCACCTGCGGGTGGATCATGGGCACGATGGGGGGGGCCATGCCCGGCAGCACTCCTGGCAAAGGGAGAGAAAGGAAAAGGGAAAGAACACAGTAAGTGACAATGCAGGGCCTAAGGACCAACACCTAGCACGTTACTGACTTCACTTACAAATATTTAACCCATAGAAATAAACAGAAGGATTGTTTTCACAGTTACATTGGAAAGCAAGGCATTGTTACCAAATTTCCTTCCTGTGTTCTGCAATCAGTAATGCCCATTCCCAGGCAAAATGGATTTTAATTAATTTAATTTTAATTAATGTGTAATTCTGAAAAGTACAAAGCTTGTTAGCTTTCAGACATGTACTCTACTATTTTAAAATTATGTACTCTATTTATTTAAAAAGTCTTTATCAGATGCCTGTAGCAAATAATTGGGGTTTTTTAAGTCTACTGCACTGCTTAACTATGCTGTCAATGTACGAGATATTCCTATTGCTCTTAAAAAAGGCACGAGTGGATTGAATTTGAGCCATAGAATATAGAGCAAAACTCTGATAAATCTTAAATACTGGCATTAATTCAGAGCCTTGGATAAAACCTGAGGAAAATGAAACAGTATCAGATTGTTGGGTTTGTTTAGTACTGCGAACTGATTGAAAAAGAACATTTTATTGAAATCCTAAAGCAACATGGCAAGTAAATATCCAAAGATAAGAAAGCCAGAATGCTGCAGTATCCTATTATGTCTCCACTCATCCCAACAAACTGAGTATAATGAACAGATCTGGAATGACAGTTCTAGAGCAACCAATTGGATAGAATTGGAACTACAAGATCATAAATTTAAGCCTTTAACATTGAAAAAGTCTCATTTTAAATAACGGAAATCACACATTACACATTGTCATAACGTGTTCTCAGCGAGTGACTGATCTTAAATCAACAACTGAAATATGAAAGTTCACACTCAGACGCACAGACACGCACACAACATGCGAGCACAGCCAGCCACTGCACACGTGGAGCAGGAAAACAAAAATCCACACAAGAAACTAGGAACTAAGTATGGGCATGAGAGTCACAGTCATTACAGAACTCAATGGTTACAGAAAACTGTATGGGAGTCTGGGTACAGAATAAGCTGACACTAACAGTTATTTGGGGAAGTTATCTCCTGACCAAGTATGATATTTGCATTTATACTGGTTTTGAAAATAAAGTATATGTAATCATTCAAGTGGGGAAGCAAATAAAGAAATAAAAGAAACAACCACATTCACTACCATGCCAACTTACAGACAAAACGAACTAGGATGGGTTTGGAAATTACCGGTCTTGGTGGTAGCGACTGTCTTTACATACGGGCAGCTGACTATTTGCATCATTGCTACACCTGCAAAACGGATAGGAAGCATGTTGGAAAGCTGCCATGGGATGTCAGCTACCACGGGGTGCTACGGACTTCCTGCCACAATTTGGAATGCCATTTGCAGGTGGCAGAGAAGAAGCCTCCCAGCAAGAAAATGTGAATTACTTTTGCTCCAACATTTTAAGCCAGATCAAATATAAAACTAATTTTAAGCTGCAGCAACAGTCTCTGCCTATGTTAAACCAGCTGTTTAGCAAGTTATTGGGACATCATTAAAAAGAAAAAACATATTTCAGCAAAGACTCAGGGGTTTAAGTTCATCCAAGGTGGGGATGCAGCTCCCCTTGTAGGGCAGCACCACAGGAAAATATCCCACTACTGGGGCTGCTTCCACAGGCAGCCTCTGCTGGGACAGACCTGTGGGGAGCAGCAGCACAGTGGAACTCACGGGCTTTGCGGTTCTCACTCTGCTGCTGCAGTTAGAGAGCAGAGGAAGGGTAGAAGGACAGGTCTGAACTAGTCAGAGCAGCAAAGCAAGGCAAGGTGGACAGCCAAGTACAACCCAGAGGGAAAGCTGAGGGTACAAGGGTCATTACAGAAAGGCTGGAGGTGAAAGAAAGGGGGTAAAAGAAATCAAAGCAATGAAGCTGCAGACAGAGGTACACAAAGCTGCACTAGGTCAGGGGCATTTTCTTTATTTTTCATTATCAAGAACGGCATGAGCTGAAAATGCTTTAAAAGCCAGAACTCGCCCTCAAAAAGGTGGCACCATGCACTGGTCTGCTCTCCAGCTCAGTAGGAAATGATACAAAAAGGCACAAAAAGGGCGAGCAGCTCATCCTCTTTGATCAGACCAAAATCAGCGGGACATCAGACAAGGCTGAGGGGAATGCATTTCCAAAACCGCCATTTTGGGTGTGGAAGGCAACTGTAGAAGTGCTCTCTGGCTGGTCCAGTCTGGATGCTCAGAAACTGAAACACTTCCCTTCAAAAGTTCAAATTCATCATGTGAGGTGGGAAATGCTCCAGTGGAAAGTGAAATTAAACCCCTGTTTAAAACCAAAATAGTTTCTGGGTTTGGTCATTAGAGACCTAGTATGGAAAGCATACATAAATACTGCCAATTTATTTGAAAATAAATTTGTGAGAAGACAGAATTGTAATGTTTTCTAAAAATAATTTCAATGAGATAATTGCAACTAGTTTTATTTTTAGAAGTATTGAATTGAGACATAAAAACATTGACTCAAACAGCACTGATTGAAGTGTTTGTCTAAACTGGAAGGGTGGTCATGTTATGTACTTGACAATGGATCTGAAAATTCGTTTTGTTAAGGAAGTTACAGCATGTCTCCAACGTGAGTCAGTATAAATAACACTATCTGTGGGCTCGCTGGAGTTAGGGATGCTGCAGCACACATTAGACTGAGCAAACACCCAAGCTGTTTCTGCTGCCAAGGTCATTCCCAAACATAAAACTGACTTAAAACATAGGAATTGAGAGAAAGCAGACTTACTTTTTAAGATCTGAGATTATGAGATATCACTAACGAACTCTTCCATTGCTCCATCTAACTACAGTTTAACACAGAGATTAACTTTGAAATCACTTGACAGTGGTATTGTTCAGCTCTGTCCCTGTAACTTCAAACCCTCTGGCTGGTATCATACCTGGTGCTGAAAGCCCCAAACATCTACAGTGTAACCTTCATAAGACCTTCGCACTTCACTCCACTGTCTTGGAAACTTTTCTGTTTCTTGTTACTGTAAAGTATTTTACAGTTTTCCTTTTCTTTTACAGTGTTTAAAAATCATCACAACCAACTCAAGTCAGAATTAGCTGAAAGAAGCTGACAGATTTCATTCTGTAACTAAGCCAACATCAGACTCACTAGTGGAAGCAGCACTTTGCTGCCAGGTGTCCTTCCTACATGCTACGGGTTCCACCTGTGGCCCAGCTCACAGGGAGAACTGGTCAGAGCCAGCACTTCCTACCAGGGAAGTTCTGAAAAAAATCATTTTCAAAAATGAGTTTCAAGAGATTAATGTTCCTACTCTGTCTTTGCTCCTGTACTGCACTACTCCCAAAACCTTTTGATTGAGAGCTCACAATAAAGCCCACCCTGGGCATACACCCAGAATCTCCATTTCCACGGGCACTCTTCTCCACTGTTCTGACCATGCCCATTTTACCCAACAGGTCACACTTGCACAGATTATACCCCTCACAGGCTGTAAGGCCCCTTCATTCCATGCTGATCCCTTGCTGGCAAGGTTAGAAATGGCACTCGCAAGCATTCAGCCGATCACCTTTAAGGCTTAACTGTTTTTATTATTCGTCCAACCTCACCAATAAACAGACTTCTTTCTCCTACCCTTTATTAATTTGTTGTTCAGCCTGGAATATCACGTTTAGAAAAGTATTTGTTTCCTGGTTTAAAACGACGAGTACTACACTGTGATTTCCTTTTCTGGCCAATACAGATTAAAGTAGCTTTGCCCAGTTATTTTAGAAGACTATTCTAAAAGCAGAGACAGCTAAAAGCTGGTGCTCTCTTCTAGTCAGCACTTTAACTGCTTTCAGGCTTTTTTCTCTTATCAAAGGAGTGTTCTGAAGGGTTACTTTTCATCCATCCAGTTCAATGGGACGTAAAGGCCTCCCTCCACACCCACTGGGTGGCTGCATTAGGAGGACAGCAGGGAGGTCACCCCACTCAGCTTGTACAGAGTCAAACACGAGGATGCTGCTCAGAGCTGCCTCTTTGTCTTTTTAAACCTGAAACTAACTTGGATCCAATACAACTGCAGTCTCCAACCTCCCTTTGTAACACAAAATCAACAGTTCTTAGTGTATGTTTAGTGCCACTGTGCACTGAAACATATCAATTTTGTACCAGAACAGGAACTCAACAGCATCCATGCAAACAAAACGTGGTGTGTAAGTGCTAAGTGTCGTTAGTGATCTCCCGGGAGACCCTCTGCAACAGCTACAGACAGCAAGTGACTCCAACATTTTGCCAGCCTAAAATTACTTCCTTAGGTATCTAAATATTTCTAAATATTTAAAAGTTTAAGAAACTATGATATATCCAGAAGCAGTGTGCTGCCATCTAAGATTCCTTCTCTGTGTTCTTTAAACGTAAAGCCTGTGAATAACAACACCCTGGCACCCTAAATACCTCCTTATGGTCCTCAGGTCACACCTCATCACTCAGCATCCTACCCAATGGCTGCAGCCTAAGAGAACTGGGAACATCTGACATCACTGGGGCCGTGATTTCCATGGTAATTCTTCCTGCTCATCCATGTTCTAGTGAATATTTATACACAAGACTTAAGGTCTACATCTAGTAAGCAGAAAAAAATTAAAGCAATATTGCAATTAGTAAAATATACTGCTCAATATTCTCATTTAAACATTACATGTTTAAATGCAGCTGTTTTCTGCCAAGTACAGCAAAGAACTAGAAGTCAAAAAAATGTATGTTCTTTGTTAATTAAAAAGTCTGTCTGCTAACCCTGAATTCTTTCAGATATACTCTGAGGAGAGGATCCAGGCAAGTTCTGTACACAGTGGACACATGAGTGCAAACAACTGACAACATGGACATGTAGCAGACAAGACAATTACAGTTTGCCAATTTACCTGGAAGTGGAATAGGCATGCCAGGAAGGGGGACACGAAATGGAGGTACCATTACTGGTGGAAAAGCAGGAATTGCTGCAGTTGGTTGAGGTACTGCATGAGGAACTGCAGGAGGCAATGTCTGTGGGACTGGCTGGGGTACAGTCTGCACAGGTGTAGCAGAAGGAGCAGAGGTTGAAACACTGACTGATGGTGTGGCAACTGAAACACCCGAACTCGGGGTCTGGTCTTGTGTGGTAGGTGCTGATAAAAAAACACAAAGAACACCTTGTATCTTAGACACTGCAATATATCGCTGCAAACATACTGGTGCTCTGTTTCCCGGTACATAAGCAGGTATGCTCGGATATAACCAGCAGGAAGACACTCCTGGACAGAAAATACTTTGCCTTCTCTGGAACATTAAATATTCACAACGAAAGTCAATTTCCAATTTCAATTTGTCCCATTCTTTACACCTAACATGTCTCTACAGCAGTAGCAGGGGTGTATCAAAGGACAAACACAGGCTGAAATGAGGTTCTGTTCTGTTCAGAGAAAGAGAAAGGGAACATTACAGCAAGTTTCCAATGGCAACAGGCTGTCCTTGTGTTACATGAACACAGGTTCTGCTTTTAACAGCAATTGCAGCAGCACGTGCATGACAGCAGTCTGCCTTAAACTCTGCTGGGCTGCACCCCCAGAAAAATGTCAATAAAAATGTGTAAATAAGCAAGGAAGTTCTTCAAGAGCTGCAAGAGCTTTCTTGGTTTTCAGTGCCTCCCAACAGGAAAACACACAACTGGCATTCAGCTCTATAATCCTTGCAGCATGACTGGTTTCAATTTCAAATTGTTTTAATTGAGAGCAAACAGTCTCACAGTATAGGCCAACAGGAACTAGAGACAAGTCTGCTTAAACTTGTAAGTTCACTCTGTAAGATTTCGTGCAGAGGAGAACGGAAAAAGAAAAAAAATAAAGAAACCACACCAATTTACAGCCATATTCCAATGGGCACACCGTGCATTTTCTACTACTACCAGAAACATTCCAAACAACATACCAGTATTAGCATATTTAAATAAGGATTTTTGATCTTTTGTTACGCGTTTCAGAAAGGGTGAAAGTTCTTAGCAGTGCCTAACATTTAGGGAAACAGAGCAGACAGTCAGTATGTGATCTGTAAGACCTAAGTCAAATCAGTACGAGGCAAGAATGAAGCTCAGCCAGAAGTCCCAGGTTTTTTTACAGGCCAAGTCTAACAGATATAAAATTATTTTAAATTATAAAATTTCATCACCTAGGCACAGACACCAACAGTAACAGTTCTTGAAAGCAAAGACAAAGTTTAGCAAATAGAACAGGCAGAAGTGGAACAGATCGTCAGCATTCAGTATTAGGAAACTTAACTTCAGAGAAGGTGCATGAAGTGCTGCCTGCTCCCAAAGCATGACTAGCTCTCCCACGGCTGACACTGGGTCAGGTGCTAACATCTACCTCCCACCTGACTTGTTACTCAGCACAACAGCTAGAGCAGACCATAGTCCAACACAGCTAATTAACACCATACTGAGTTACCCTTCAAATTAAACAAAAGCCCTAAAATGCTTTGAGCAATACAAGTCCTTTGCTGCTCTAATGATGTGTCCTCCCTCCAGCCTTAATGAAAGCAGAATTGGAGTGTTACCTAAATTTGACTCCCTTTCACACAGAGATTCTGGAGTTCGGGTTAAATGGTGAGTTAAGCTTGACTTGTGTCACCTGTCACAGCAAATAGATGAATTCCAAAGGATGCAACTCTACCCCACAGCAGGAGTTCGAACAGTTCACCTCCTGCACACTTTCTGGCCTGGCTCAGTGCACCTCTGAGCCAGTGCAGCTACAATGCCCAATGTCCCAGTGCCAGACTCCTGCCCAGCACCAATGCTGTGCCGTCTGTCTGTGGCCCTGCACGCAAGACAGGACGCTCTCTGAGCTGCTCCTTCCCCTGCACACCTGGCTTTGGGCATGGGCAGTGACCTCACTCACTGTTTGCTGCTGCCACACTCATGTGCAAACAGACCCAGAGAACATAACACACATCTCTATCGAGATGCACCTGAGGCACCTGGGCAGCACACACATGCCAAAGTGCAGTGCAAACCACGCTGCTGTGTGCACAGCCATGCATTTATGTGCGTGCTGCATAAATTCAGTCCCCTTTCCTTAGCTGGAAAACCCCTACAAGCAAAGGCTCAGTCCATGGAAGCAGGAGTAATCTCCAGACTATCATTCAAAGGTCATAAATGAACAAAAATGGCTCCAAGGACGTTCTTTTTCCTCTTTGTGGAACTCTAGAAAATAGGAACTGAGAAAGCTTAGGCAGATGAATAATGCTAATAAAAGTAATACAACAAAGCAGCTCTATTCTGTAATCAACCAGTGCTCACAGATGAGCAGCTCTGAGACCCGACCTACAGAAACAGATGCCATGGAGAAAATGAGGAAATTGCTACAACTAAACTCCTACCTTGGAACATTTCTTGTGAAACACTTTTAAAAACAATTTAGCTCTATCTGTAGTCAAAAGGAAATAGATGTGTAATAGCTCTGAGATGATTTGATAACAGCAGAAGAAAAATATACAAAGACCTGAAGAATTCTTTGAGACTGGGGGGAAAAAAGTTTGCATGCAAGGTTCTTCTTGACTAAACACTATGCTTTAAATTCACACTCCACTTCATGCTGAAACAACTTCCTCCTGGATACCAAGGCTTAGCTGCAGCAATTCCCCATGCAGCATCCCCACCACCTGCTCCCACCACCGCAAGGCCTGAGACACCCCCAGGTACTCACTGGAGTTGGTCTGGGACACTGAGGTGGCCGTGGTGGTGGTGGAGGTGGTGGAGGACTGCGTGCTGGAGGAGGTGGATGGAGATGCTGCAGATGCAGGGCTGCTGGTGGTGGGGGTGGAGGCCCCCACAGCCTGGGCCTGGGCCGCCAGCATCGGCGTCAGCTCTGACTGCTGGATGACCTTGACCCCATCCGGCTTCGTCCACGCCGACTCCCGTGTCCGCGCGTTGTAGAAATAGACCTGTGGCGGGAGAGCGGCCCGTCACAGCACTGCTGGCTGCAGGGGAGCAGCCCAGCTCCTCCAGAGGGATGCCAACCCTGTGCCTGACTGGGCCAGGACAGGACACCCATGGCCCCGCTGTTCCCGGCACCTATCTCACCTTCCCGTCTGGGGTCTTGTTCTCTACCCAGATCTCCTCAGCTGGGGGCATTGCTGGTGTTCCCGGCGCAGAGACCGGCGGCATTCCTGGAGGGAACATCATACCAGGAGGTGGTGGCATGCTACCCATGGGAGGAGGCATAAATGGTGGTCTCTAAAGGCATATAATAACAATAATGATGATAATGATAACAACAATATAATTTCAAGCAGTTTTCCTTTCTTAGAGAACCAACAGACAGTACACCAGCAGTAAGGACAAGTGCTGGGCTTGGAAGCTTCTCTAACAATCCAATGCTCCCAGCTCATGGAACGTGCTTCCTGCCAACCCCCCACCTATGGCAGAACAGCTGAAGCCATCACTTCACTTCTGAGATGCAAACATCAAGGCACCTGAAAAAGGTGGCATGAATAGAAGTGTGGTCAAAGAAAAGTCTTCTCCTGAAAAGAAATATCTCAATGCAAGGAAGAGAAAGAATGGAAGAGCTCTTCCCGAATAGCTGCTGCTCAGACATCCCCACCTGTGAACCAAACACCCCAGAAACCCAATGACTGTCCCAGGAAAGAAATGTTAAAAAAAATTACATTACAAGTAAGTGTCCAACTTGTCAGCACAGCTGAGCAGAGGGCTTTATTAAAATCCATTACACTCCTAAATTTCCCACTAACTAAAATTCTAATTAGTGCCAATCAAAATAAAAATAAGACGAAATTACATGTTTATTATTGCATGATAAGAAATCCTGACCTGTCCTGCACACATAGTTACTTGAAAGCCTGAACACCTGTTTCTAATTCAAAGTACACTCAGTTCTTTCATTTTTCTTGTTTACTTGGACTGTCTGAAATTCCATATGTGCAACAAGTACAGTGAACACTTCCCTATAAAAGCACTTGACAAAACTCACCAAGTTCTTTAGCTTACTCTGCAAACACCTACAACTGCCCTAATTATCCCCATCACTCCAGCTCTAAGTGAATGACAGCCTCGATGACAAGCTGCACACGTGGACCTGAGCTGCACCCCTGCACCACAACTGCAGCTGTACCCTGGCTGCTGCCATGTCCTTGGCTTCTGGGGGGAGCTTCCCTGAGACCCAACGCTCTGCTCTAGGAGTGGTACTTTAAACTGCTCTTTAAATCCATGTACCAAACTAGTAACAATTACTTGCATTAAACACTATTAAAAAAAGGAAGCCAAGAGTGCATGGACAGCATTCTACACAAGCACAAAAAGCCCTCAACTGCAGCCTGCCTTCCCTCCCTTGCTCCTCCTCAACAGCTCTTGCACCTGCCACACCATGAGCTTCCTCTTTCTTGCTCTTACAACCTGCAGGAAGAATCCAGTGAGAAGCAGCTCACTTTCCACCTGCTCCATCTGCTTTCCCCAGCCCAGGAGTAAAAGCACGTGGGCAGTCAGTGCCAGGTGTGCAGCCAGGGCCCCAGCTCGTCCTGAGCCCCACTCAGAGCACAGCTCCCCCCATTCTGACCACAGACCCTTCACCATCACATCTGCCCTTGCACTGGACACAGGGCAGGGAGCGAAGCCCAGCCCTCAGTGTGGAGCAGAGCACAGTGCCAGCACGGCCTGAGACACCCAGCCATGCCTGGTGCTGGTGAGGAGCTGCAGAGCTCATGGCCTGGCACAACAAACCAGCCCTGGGTGACAGCTGGGAGCAGCAGCACACTCTGGATGTAAATCAAACACAGAAATCAGGGAAGACACCCACAGCCAGGCCTGGGATCCAAAGTAACTCCACTTGGTTCTTCAAACTATAATTACAAATAGTGGATTTAATCCATTATTTACAGCACGTGGTACCATGCAGCTCCTCAGCCTGCCCACAGCCCACACGGCACTAACACTGCCCTGATGGGAATACACCCCCACAAAGCAATTAAATAACAGCACAAGGCAATTAAAACAATCCATTTCTCATTCACAAAGGTGTTGTCCCTTGCAAACTGTTCAGGCCTCTGAAAAGCAGACAAAAGACCTTAAATCATCCATCAATTCAGCAGTGCCTCCAGGAGCTGAGCAGAAGCTGTATTTGCATACCACAGGTATGCAGTGGTCTGTAACACCACACCTGAGCCCTGTGCTCTCATCTTGCCCTGCTGTTTCCTTCACCCATTTGAATGTCCATCCTCATACTATTTTCACAGAATCACAGAATCAATTACATTGCAAAAGACCTCCCAGACCATCGAGTCCAACCTGTGCCCAATCCCCACCTTGCCACCCAGCCCAGAGCACTGAGTGCCAAATCCAGTCATTCCCTGGACACCTCCAGGGATGGGGGCTCCAGCACCACCCTGAGCCTCCTTTTGTCCAGGCTGAGCCCCCCTAGATCCCTCAGCTGCTCTCATCAGACTCGCGCTCCAAACTCTTCACCAGCTTGACTGCCCTTCTCTGGACACGCTCCAGCACTTCCATGTCCTTCCTGAATTGAGGGGCCCAGATCTGGACACTTCTACATGTGAAAACAAACGAAAAATCCCTAAATCCCACTTAACCCAGGAGAATTCCCGTTCCTTACCTGTAGGTGTGGAGGCCCCATGGGCGGCGGGATCCCCCCCGGCGGCGGCATCGGGGGCATGCTGGGGTCAAAGGGNTGCTGAGCCATCCTGGGGAGAGAGGGACACAGGGAACACGGGTCACCGTCATCTGCTGCTGTGAGGTAGGAACATCAGTTGTGACAAGGAACAGGGAAAAAACCCAATAAACACCAACGGGGTGCGCAAAACATGTCACGTTTGAGTGGGTAAAGTCAAGTGTGCAACTACTTCAAGAGGTTCTTCTACTTCACAATTCAAAGTTGTTAGTCCTCAACTGTGAACTTCTACTCATGAAAACGGATAACCAGAGCTGGGATGGGGTATGCAGACACTGGGAAGCGCTTCCTTCCTTATCTGCTAAAGCTCCCTGGGCACGACCCGGTGCTCTGCCTCCTGCCTGCAGGTCCGTCCTGAGCCTCTCCAGCCGGCCGTGCCCGGCGTGGCGTCGGTTCTGCGGCACCAGAGACTGCCAGCAGCTCCCGTGTCCCTCGCAGTGGGCCCCGCGGCAGGGCCCGGCCCCGACCGCCGCCAGCCCCGCGCGGAGCCGCCCGGCCCTCCGCACGGGCATCTCGGGAACGGGGAGACAGAAAAAGCCTTCGCCTTCAGGACCAGCAAGAGTTCCTCTGCGGCGCGGGGGGGGCAGTTCTAGCCACCGCCGAGTGCAGTGCAATACAATGGTCGCACGAGGACTCAGACTCGAAAAAATCGAAGGTTATGAGACGGTGAGCGACAACAGACACGGTCTATCCGCACTCCGAGAGGACGCCCCG
>VWZT01001442.1:95150-114746 GCA_013397055.1 Pachycephala philippinensis | reverse complement strand
AGTAACTTCAGTGTTTCAGAAGACATCCCAGTGTGAAGATCCTTACCATGCTGGGACCCCAGAGTATGTAACTGGTGCATGCCTGAATCTGCTTACGTTCATGGGTCGTTTGAGCCAGACCAGAAGCATTATATCTCAAAAAAATGAAATTAATTTTATTTCCAAAACTCAGTTAAATTTTTTTGTTGTTAAAAAACAACAAAGAAATGAGGCTGTGCCTAAAGTAGCATTCTTGTGGTATGTCATTCATGGTGTTACATGTATGTGTTACAACTTTTTGGACTGGGTGAAGGGAGTGGAAAGGGAAATCCTAGAATATGTTTGTGTAATGGAAAAGCAGTTATTTCTTTAAGAGATGAGATCTTGATAGTACTGTAGTATGTTTTGAGTCAAACAACACTAGATCAAATAGATGTGATTAGCACTTTAAAGGAGACAGAGATTCTTCTGTCTTTAACAAACCCTCTCCTTCTGTGTACAGTAGTTTGTGTGGCAACATAAAATCTTAGTGTGTTATAACCTCAGCATAAAAATCTTAAAAATTTAGTATCAGTTCTGCATGAGTTTTAATAATTGTCCAAGAATGCCACAGACACAAAACTCATTCCCGATGTTAGACACCAAGATCCAATTTCTATTGGCCATACTATCTTGTTTACACTAGCTGGAGAGTTAGGAAATTTGCCGTATTATAATTTGGAAATTTGTTTTCGTTAAGCACCCTTTTAATATATGTAGCAGTATTATTTGCATGACCTTCATGCAGAATCAATGCTTTAAAAATAGCATGGGGTAGAAGTAAATTATCTCAGTAAATGTATTGTTTTAGCTGAAATGTTTTAATTAAAGATGTATTCTGAAGGAATAAAGTTTACAAAGATGGTGGGGATATGATGCAACCTTTCTTTAATGGCTGGGAGGAGGCAAAAGGAGAAAAAAACGTACAGCTTGTGACCCTGTGAATTTGAAGACATCATACTATATAAATTACACCCTCTCAGATTGCATGGAAGTATAAGACAGTGAACCATAGCAGTCTGCAGTAAACCCTTGGAATAAACTGATTTACACTTTAAAAATTATGCATTTAAGGGCCAAGATAGGACACATTTGTTTATAAATAATTTTCTTTCTTTTACCTATCTTAATCACTTAATGACTGTCTTGTTAATTTAGTTTAATTTCTACTTTTTATATAAGTTTTCTAACAGAAGTTGACATAAAAGCCTTTGTGGACAGGCATGATTGGTTCTGTTTCTATGGCAACATGGGTGAATAGAAGAATGATTTCCTTTTGGAACCTTTCCTAAAAGCTGTTTTGTACCCTATAACGATATCTCTAGATTGCCATCCCTTGTCAGAGGTGAACAGAGATCACATCGAGGGTCAGCTTTGTTCCTTGTGTTTATAGATTATCCTCTGCAATCAAAAGACTGCATTGCTCTTCTTTTTCTTTGTGGTGCTGAACCAATTCCATTCTCCACTATACACTGATGATAGGAAACTCAGCAAGATCTTTATTTTTTCAAAACATAACAAATCAACTAGGGCTAGACCAACTACTGTACTGTATTAAAAGTGTCTCTGGCAGCTACTTTGAGTTCCTAATTTTTCATATGAGAAAATATATATCCATTTGTAAATAATTTATTTTATGCATCTTACTCTCTGGAAAAGCCTGAAATATTAAATAGCAAGTTGAACAGTTCAGTTCAGTGCCTTGATTAAGAGAGAGATAAATCTTATTTAGTATTCTTGATATTGGTAAATCTTGAGGCTTAGTACACAAATACCTTTTTTTAAAGTGTGCATGTCAGCTACATTAATAGCGTAATTTTAATACATCAAATTATCTAACTACCAAGTTGGGGAAGTTTCTAGTCAAAGAAAGTCAAAAAGTTCTTTACATTGTATTGTACAAAACCATAGTAGTAAAGCTTGCTAATCATAGTTAATAATGATGAATATGTATGTAATTTCTCATGCCTCCTACCCATAAAGATAATGAAAGACACTTTTCTACTCTGACCTATGTGAAGGATCATGCCTGTTAATAAATAGCGCGTTTGTGCATCGAAGTACTTTTCTTTCTCAAACCTTAATTTCAATAAATGTTTTCTGAGAGTTTTATTCTCATAATGAAAGTGATTTTGAAGTTTGCTTGCTCTGTATAATGATAATAATGCCTTTGTCATTTTTGGTCAGGAGTCTTAAATGAAAGTAGCAAAATTTCTCTTTGTGTCCTCCTCTGCTCCACATTTGTGATTTTTTACTTTGTTAGCCATTTTTATCCTTGTTGCTTTAAGTCTTAAAGGTATTAGGTTCTGTGTCAGTAAAGGAGAGAGACCATTGCCCTGCAGAGGAAAGGCAGCTGTTACATATCAGACAATCTCCAAGGAAGAAAACCTTTCACTACAGAAAAGCATGGGAAATTCAGTTTTAAAATTTTTCTTTTTTTTCAGAACTACTGGCTTATTTGCTTGGGGAGAATATGTAGTTGTTTCTTTTGACTGTGTCTATTTTTGTTGTTTAAGTAACTTCGATTTGAAAATTTATAACTAAGATGTTTTTAATTGTTCAATTGAGAAGATTAATTGAGAAAATTAAAACTATCAAGAGAGGTTAAGAGATTATTTTTTGAATGTCTTTTAGGGATATTGTCTAAAAATTATAGTGGTAAACAGTGAGCAGTCTTGATAATTCACGGAACAGAAGACCTAATGCTAGCTGTGCTTTGAGGATTTCATGGGGAAATTAATTTATTCAAAAATAGGCCTAGGGCAAGCTGTAAAGTGTACTAAAAATACTAATAAATGATGACTATGGTCCTTGTGCTGGTATCACTGTCTCAGTACAGATAACTGGAAGAAAATCTAGAAGCACAAAATAATAATTATAATGGAACTAATTGTTAGTAAGATACTCAAGTAAACGTAGAGCCTGTCAAAGGGAAGTACAGGCAAGAGGTAGTGGTCAATAAGTACAAAAGAAAGATCTGGTTAAACTGGGAGTCAGAACAAACTAAGTGTTTCTCCATAATCTTAAATATAAATAGTACTTCTTCCCTGCTTTCTCTCCTCCTTTGTGATCTCACAGGACCTTTTACGTTTGGTACAAAATCATTTCAGGCTTTTGTCTACCTGCATCCTGATTTGTTTTTCTCCCTTCGTATTTTTTCAAGATTTTTTTTCTTTTGCATGGGTGCATGTTATCCTTGCACCTGTTATCTTAAGCAGAATATATTTTTATGTAGTTACAAATAATGTGATTTTCCGTAGTGTGATCCCCTACCAGACAGCAGGAAGATCTGAAGAGGTGTCTTTGCAATGCCTGTATATTTTAGAAAACAGTTGTCAGAAAGACAGATGCTTGTTGTAGACATCCTGAAATCACGGAAAGTATGTGTTACTAGATATCACCATCTTACCATAAGACAGGTGAATGATTTTTCATTTCAGTGCATTACCATCTTCTTTTCTCCTGATACATCTGTAGCATAAATTAACCTAAGTTTTCAGTGGAAAGTTTAATAGTGGTGTGCTTAAGTGGAATATGAATATACCTACGTAGAAGGAAAATAATTTGCACACTTGTTATACAAGTAGCATTATGTCAGTAAACACCTACTGCTTGGCAGAAACACATACGTTTATCATATTCAATTGAGCAGTATTTGAAATACAGAGCACGATGAAATTCATTGACATTCTCACTATAAAGCTGTCATTGCAGCACTGATAGCAGGTGATAGTTCTACAAGCACATGTCAAATCTGTGCTTATGTGTTTTGACATCTGTTGATGGAAGCTCTCTTTTTCTATTTAAGATGGACAATAACCTTGATATTCCTTGTGAGCGGTAAAAGCCTACAAATGTTTTTTAAGAAGGATGTCGTAGCTTCTGATTTATACCTGTCATAGCAAATTAGCAGTTTAAAACTGATCATAAAACAAACATTGGCACATTTGAAATAGATCCTCTTACGACATTAAATCTTTAATTGCTTTGTTCATAGGCTATACCTATTTTGTTGAACTTCATGGATGTAAAACAAATTTATTACAATTTATTTGGGGATAATTATGTTTTTCCATTCTCACCCACCTTCGTTCTTGGCCTCTTCCTCCCCATAATAATCCTTCAGTAACAGCACTTTTCCATGAAATAGAAGTCAGCTTACAGAACTGTTATGGGAAAAGAATGTTTAGAAACATGACAAGCTATCTTTTCTTTATAACAAGCAGACATACTCCTTTAGGAGCAAAGTGTGGCACCAGCCTGAGGTATAAACCAGAAGTACTTCCTTTTGCTTCAGAATGCATGGTTGACAGTAATACGAAAATTTTTAATAGCAAAAAATAGAATTAAAAGTAAATTAGCATATTGTTTCTCAATTGAATCAGTGCTGAGTTTCTAAGGACAAACTATGCACCTGCAACAAGTTGTTAGTTTGTTTGGGTTTTTTTAACCAGTATTATATTATGCATCTACGGTAATATTACAATGAAAAGTCAGTGAAAGTGAATTCCATTTGTATAATTCTTTAATGACTGGGGCTAAGTGACTAATGCTCTATCTATCTATCTATCTATCTATCTATCTATCTATCTATCTATCTATCTATTGTCCTGACATCAGCTGGCAAGCTATTAGTTTGAAATTAATTAGTGTCTAGAAAAAAATGGGACTGGAGCATTAGTTAAAAAGATTCTTCCATTACCTTTTAGCAGTGAGATGGGCCATATGAAGTAGTCAGGGGATTGAATACAACTGATAAAATTAAGGCCTGTGGCAAATGAAAAACTATTTCTGTAGCATCCCTAAGATCAAATAGTGATTTTACAGGCACTGTAATCCAAAAAAAAAAAATCAGGCTCTCAGGACAACCTCAAGTTCTCTTGCAATCTCCAAATACAATTACTCATGTAGAACACAGTAGTAATTTCTAAATGGTAGTGTAATTCTTTCCTAATTTGTGGTTGCTTTGCTTTGTTTGAATATAGTAATTATGATGTTCATTACTAGCAACTGGTTAGGTGCTGCTATTCATATCATCAAGCAAACTGCAGTGTAAATGTGCACAGACAAAAATTTAATCTTGAAAAATCTCTTCAGAGTCAGCACATACATCTTTAACAAAAGTTGTTTTGTCATTTTAGATGCAGCTTGATTTCATGACAGAGTTATGGTTGTATTTCCATTTGATTCAGAGTCTCTATTAATGTACACATACTCTGAAGTTGTAGAGAAATGTAGTGTAAAATAAATCCATTGACTTGGTTAGCACTTTTTAATTTTAACAAATTGAGAGTTAGTTCATGTTCTCCAGTGGTATTCTAAATGCCTGTTCTCAAGACACCTGTTACCAAATGACTTATTAAGAAATGTGCCATTAATGATCACTGAAGAATAGTTTTGCTATATGCTCAGTAATTGATAATCTTTAAAATTTTGTTTGCTGTCCTATGGAATTAAAATTTTAAGGGCTCTTTTTGCCTCTGAATTTTGAGTTCTTTTGCCATGAAATTCAAGATTTTTAGATATGCAAGTCAAAATGAATTTAAAGGACTCAGTGTTAGGATGGGGACTACCTCTAATTTTTTACTGCTTTTTTATTACTAGCTTACTGGTGTATGACTTAATTTTAACTCTTTTTCTTGATTTAAGCCCATTCATGTAGTAGTATCTTTAGATTTTAACCATTAAATGAGCTCTATTTGCAGTACAGAAAAATAAATTCTTATTTCATATCAAAAATTAGTGATGGCTTCCAACAAACATGTCATGCATTAAAGCATTTCCCTAACATGTCATTTAGATGACGCTAAACAAAGATGGATAAATCAGAAGATATCTACAATAGCTAAGCTTGACCTAGGTTACTGAAGGAGAAAAGTTTTATGACTCTTCAGAAACAGTAAAAAGCCTGGGATTTCTTGTACGTCTGTAATCCACTTCTACACAACATGGGATATACTTGTACTATTTTGGCCTCTTGCAAGGCTTTCATTATGCTGAGAACCTGTTTTTGAAACCAGTTTCAACTTAACTAGAAGAAACAGCTTCTTGTTAGTATTCACATTCCGTGTTGTTGATGGAAAACTTCCTGTTAATTCAAGCGGGCTTGATTGGTCCAAATGAAAGAGCTGCTTGTCAACAGTTTCTGAAACAGTAGGTGTGCTGGAGTAGAAAGCTGGAAAATCATGAGTAATTGTTTACAACAACTGTGAAGAGAAGTGTGAATACAGAGAAATCTTTCTTTAAAAACCTTTGTATTTGATTTGATCAAACAGTGAAATTTGTGTATGTTTTTTAAGGTAGTCTTTTCTTATTGGTTTATCAAAGTATAAGAGCTAAAAGGCTTTTTTGAGTTTTATATTTAGATTTTTAGGTATGCCAGGAAATGCTACTGAAATTGTAAATGAAAACCCAAAACTTGCAAATGAAAGGAGAAAAAACACGAAAAGGATAACTACCTGAAGACGCTTTGGTTCTGTGGAGACCTCGCAGAGAAAATGAGAGGAAGAGATTCTCTTCCAACCCTTGCCTTTATACCAGGCTCTAAGGCTTTGCAGGATCAATCACCAGACTCAACTGTTCCAATACCAGCCTTAATTTTCACATTAACAGGTGTTTAATGGTCATCAGAATTGCCACAGCAACCCTATCCTGTCTCCATCTTTACCCTTCTTGTCTGCATTTCCTCATCCTCTGTGGTTTTTATGTTCTAGTAAGAAAACCTATTATTGAGACTTTCTCAAAACACAACTTTAGTGGTAAAAGGCTAATATTACCCAGGAGATATCTGCCCAGATTACTGCAAAATACAGGCTCTTTTCACATCACCCAAGTAATCCTTACCCTGGGTGTATTAGACTTTACTTCACCCAGCAGTGAAGGTAATATTAGGATGAAGAGAAAATCATACCTGACCCAGAACAAATGATAAAACTGTTTTTCCTTTCCTGCAGGATCTTATTTCTAAACTAGCAAGTATTATTGGATTCAGCAACAAACAAACTTCCTCCAGGCCTGTAACCTGACTCCAGGCTAAGTTCCTTACTTCTTACCTGTAAGAGTTCTGAACATGAGTGTATGACCTCTGATGACTTTTTCAGTATAATTTATTCACTGGCATTTATTCAGGCCTTGATGTTCCAGAACTTGATCCAGATCCATCTGTTTTTCTCAGTTCCTGTTGTGCAGATTAAGAATAATATGATAGTGTATGACATAGGTGCATGATGTAAAATACATTATTGTTTTTGAATTAGTGCCACATGGCAGTATTGAGTACTGATGAGGAAATTAGTAATTCACGTACTCAGGAAAGAGTTTGAGTGTTGTGTAGTAAATAATGAATTCTTGACAGTAAAAGAGCAGAGCACAAATTTAAGCCTACTGCTTTTAAAACATGAGTGTAAATTTGTAATTAATAGGTTGGTGTGCTGAGGGGGTACCACTGCTGATCCCGTCAGTTTTCAAAAAACAAGGGCAAATACATGGCTATTACTAAAGCTGAAAGAACAAAGTCTGGACTTAAAAAAGAGACAGGAGTAAGGACAGAAGACTGATTATGTAGCAACACTCTGAACTTAGAGCTGAAATCATGTGTTAATGTCAGCTAAACACAGTCAAAATATGTTGCTTGCGTTATTTTTTTCTAATCCCTTTCCATTCTTGTGTCAGATATCATAAATTACGTGACCTTCATCTTTTCCTTTGAGGAGACAATATCAAAGTATCAGATCATGGGATTGGAAGCTTTTACTTACTGGTTTGCCTAGACATAATTTGCCGATGCTTTTAGGAAAAAAAAAAAAAAATGCTGTCACCGTTTTCTCATATATCTAATTAATAAGGAATGTTTGTGTGTCCAGTTCTGGTATAAATTCTTAACGAAGTTAGGTAGTCAGTGACTGGAATGCATTCAGGCCAGTTAAGTGTCTGCAGAGGTGGAACTGTACAGATGCCAAATTTCATTTCTTAACAAGGTATTTCAGTATTAGATCTTCATAGGTTCATATCTCTGAACTGATTTTCTTGCTCTTGGTGTGACTGTTTATGCTATTAATTATTAATTTTCTGTTGACAATGACCTAGGTAGAATGATTCCTGAGAGCATACCTGAGAACTGTACTCAGTTTTTAATGTATTTTATTGAAGTCTTCATACTACATTCTTTTTGTTTATCTTCTCTTACCTGCTCTCTTTCTCTATCCTGTCATGAATTTACTAAGGTGTCCTGAATTTACTTACTAAGTAGAAGGAAGGTGAGAAGAAGGGTTCATGCAAAAGGAAAATTGATGTCTTTATCAAGTAAGAACTATTGATAATCTAAGCGATAAACCAGGAGAAGAATGAAAGGTTTGTTGTCAGGACTGTGCTACCTTTTTGATAGCTTTGTTCATTGTCATGGAATTCTGTTCTCCTGTGCCTGTTCAGAGGATGTTCATAAGCCTTTCTGCCCTTTCCTTTGTGTCTCTATTGTGATTTAGATGAACTTCAGTTTTTCTGAGGTGGGGAAAAAGTGGTGGCTCTGAACAGTATATATCTTTCTGTTACTGTAATATATTGCTACATTTATGTGTCATAGCTTCCAAGTGCATTGCGGAATAACATATTTAAGAATATTTAGAATATTTTGCTAAGCAGCCTCTGCTTTCTTCTTTTTGGGAATCACTGAAGAGATTATCTGCATGGAATCACTATTATTATATGTGTCACTATTTGTGTGGCAAGTTCAGAACACCTCAGTATAGTGCAAAAGTTTTCTGAATCATGTAATTTTGGCAATTTAATTTTTATTACTTTGGCTTTGTTGAAGGCTTGTTTATAGAATCACAGAATGGTTTGGGTTGGAAGAGACCTTTAAAGACCATCTAGTTCCAACCCCCCTGCCATGGGCAGGGACGTCTTCCACTAAACCAAATTTCTCAGAGCTCCATCCAGCCTGGCTCTGAACACTTGTGGGGGTGGGGCATCCACAAGTTCTCCGGGCAACCTCTTTCAGTGCTTAACCACCTTCTGAGTAAAGGATTGCTTCCTAACTTCTAATCTAAACCTGCCTTCTCTCTGTTTAAAATCATTTCCCCACATCGTATCACTGTCACAAATTTAGTAGACTAGTGGCTGTTCAGCATCACCAAGTGATCCTAAGCTTGCTCTTTGCTTAGAGTGGGAGGGACTTCACTGCCCCCACACTCACCCGGAGGATCAGGGACTTGAGAGAACTGGGAGGCTTGACTGCTGGGTGAAGATTGAGGCAAAGAGGTCACTGGGCACTTCAGCCCCATGGGTACTATATCAGTCATCACTAGTTCAACCTGCTTGTGTTTCAAGGGGTAGACTCTCCTTGGACTTTCTTTTCCGACCTGTGACTTTTTAGGATCCCTCCTTGTTATTCTTCATGTCCATGGCCAAGTCCTGTTCCAGATTTTCCTTGGGTTTCCTGATACCGTCCTTAGACATTTGTACCATATCCCTGCACTCTCCCTAGTTCACATGTCCCTGCTTCCTGTGGTTGTGCATTTCTCCCTTACTCCTCAATTTGAGAAGCAAATCCTCACTCAGCCATACTAGTTTCCAGCCTGCCTTACTCAATTTCATACACACAGGATAGAGAGCACTTGAACTCTTAAGAAAGTGCTTTTAAAGGGCTGAATTCATGGCATTTGATGTATGGAACATAGAGTGGTTTGGTTCACATGGCATGGGAAGACATTGCACATCCTTAAGGATGAATGTGTATTTCAAATGCCAGGGCATTTTGGTGAATCATATTTTCTGATTTTTACTTTGGACTGTCAGGGTAAGAAAGTGAGAAAAAATACAGAAGTAGTTTCTCTATTTCACCTGAATTGTGGGTTAGAAGGCAAGTCCTATCACATTTTTTCAAGAAGAACCTTAATTGAACTGTATGTGACAGTTCCAGTATCTTCTTGGAAGTCTCCCATGTGGAGTGAGAGTGGGAGAGGTTAGAGACTGCACCATGTAGGACAGGAAAGCAGTAAGGGATCAGGATACTTGTAGTGAGTTACTTTGCATCTAAAGTTTTCTCTATGTATTTATACAGACTCAGTGAATCATCCTTCACTTTGACTGATAGTAGTAGCAATTCATCTTCTGCAGGAAAAACTTACAGTGCTGATTGTTGTCATGACTACTGTCACATTAAAGTCAACAAGCTTTATGCTGCAGAATAGTTCCATTTTGCACCTCTTTTTGAAAACAATTTATTTTGTCTGTTTTGTCCAGTTTTCTAGTGTCTTAGGTGGTGGTTTGCTGCCAACTTGCAAAACACAAAAGCTGAAATTGTTAAAGAAATTGAAAATCATGGTAGACAAAGTTGAAGTTGTTGGTAAAGCCTCATCCAGGAGGCTTTCTTCTTGCTTGCTCATTTTTTATCACTTCGTACAGTCCTGATGGTGTAAAACACAGAAGCAATTTAATGTAGTCAGTCTCTAAGACTACTTGTGTGCTCAAGCTGAATCAGAGCATCTAGTGGATGCCATCTTTTTTCTCTCTGTCACTGCACCACTGTGTTGGCATGGCATTTGATGGTCCTCCAATCAAATTTCACCCCTTCCAAGTATAAGAGGTCTCTTGATAAGCACTCTACTCTCCCATTCCTTACTTCTATACATAGACGCTATAGCCCTGTGCATGAGTCATGTTTATCTCTTCCTGTGCGTTCACTGAGCTCTTGAACTTTTACGTGTATACAAGGTGGACTTTCTTTTTGTTTTGGTCATTCATTTCCTCAAGTCTTCTGGAGAAAAGTTTTAGTGTCAGTGATATATACTATTGAAACAGTACGGAGTTGAAATTGAGTAACAGTTCCATAGGCATAAAACGTGTTTTCTTTGAAAAATGGTAACATTACCTGATGTGAAGAGCCACCACTGTAGGACTGATAAGCCATTGCAAAGGAGCACGTACCCCTAAGAATGGCAACTGGAATTACAGTCTGCTTTATCTAGCAGGGGGAGAGGAAAAAAATAAACTATTCTGGTCTTCATCTTCCTTGTCTTGTGAAGATTTTCTTTGCTACTCTTTATGTTTGTTTAGAATATTTTTCGAATATTCAAAATTTGAGGGATTTCCTATGTATTGTTTAGAATACATCTTTCCTTGTATTTCCTTGTATTTCCTTGTATTCCTTTTATTTCCAGAATGTTCTCCTGATTATCACGTTCCTGTCCTTTTTTTCTTACATCTCAATTTCCATATGCCCTTCAAAATTTGCAGACTGTTACATCTTCTTTCAATTTTCACTTAGGCAGCTTATAAGCAGCATGCCAATATTTAGCTCGGGGATCTCTTCCATAAATTTGTCCTTAGCGAGCTGCTTATGGTGTTTCTGCCTTTATTTTACTGACTGCTAATTTACTTTCTTTTTTTTTGTTACTGAACCAAAAGATGTATTTCTTGAGAAATGTTACTGGGATCTTATCAAGTATATGCATCTTTTCATATGTTGTTTTATGCTACTTCTTTCTTCGTCTATATAAATCAAAATTGTATTGTTTAAATATCTTGCTGTAGTGTCTGTTAAATTATATGTACACTCCCTAAATGGCTGGGATCTTTCTCCATGCATCCAGCAACAACATTATTAGGGCATTCTGGCTTGATTTGATTGCATCTAATTTTTTTCCTTTATGCATTTAGTTTTAATTGTGTGAATAAATCCATATGTTGCTTTTTGCTATCTGTTGGCTTGGTGTTTATAAAAAACATCTCTTCTCTTACTTTTTTTTCTGTAATTCTGATGAACTGATGTGAATGTTCACACAGATATTTAACCTTACCTTTTGGAATGTCTGAATATAAGACATGCAGCTAATATGAAAAGACTGTTCAGCCATCTCTGCATTTCAATTTTCTAGTATGTTCTAAACAATATGCTTTATTAGTAGCAATTTATAGTAAAGTATATGAACATAAAGGGATTTTACAGATAAGTAGACCTGAATGACTCAGTATCCAGTTTGTTTTTAATATGTCTAGTTAGCAATTACACACCAGATAGCTTCTATTAATGTGATTTTATTAAAGGAATCATGAGTATAAGTTAAATGAAGAGTACCTGGGGAAGAATAAATTAATAAATTAATGGCCATAATAGGCCATGGAATCACTTGCCATTAAACAAAATGCCCTGGTATTTTTGCATAGTTCAAATACTTTTGCATTAAGGATAACTTGATTCAAAATCCAATTCAAGATAGTTAATGTGATTTGTTAGCTTCCAGCTGTTAAGAGGAGATGGCATTGGGGGAAAAAAAAAAAAAAAAACACCCAAAAATTTATGCTGATAATTCCCTGATCTCATTTTGGGAAACTGTCCTCGTTTTGGGTCATCCATTCAATTCCAGTAAAATATCAACAAGTTTTCGTAGCCATCTAGCTGGAATTTTGTAAATAATAACCTTTTTCCTTTGTTCTTGAGGAATGACATTTGATTAGTGCATTTTATTGACACTGAAAACAGGCCTTGTGCCCTATTTCCAGTTTTGTCTTGCAAGCAAGTGAATGCCCTCTATGGTTTCTGAATGCTAAAAAAATAAAAATAGTACCCTACAAAGACATTTAAAGCAATAGTGCTTCCAAAATAGAAAGAACATTAGTAGTATGTTTGCTGCTAGAAAAACGTCTTTCAGTAGGGAAATAAACACAATGCAAATAAATCTCAGTTAATCTCAGTTATTATTATATGGAGATTAGTTGAATAAAAAGATAAAGGTTCTGCCAGCCTTTTGCTTTTAAGCACCTGTGAGAAAGCTCTCAAGGGTATACTGTATAAATATGAGTTCTGTCACAAGCATGACTTTAAATATTTCATGAGTTCTGCTTCAAATACTTCTACACTGCAAACCACTTCAGTATCTACAATAAGCATATTTCAAAATAATTTTTATAAACTTGTTGCTGTTTATCACTTGGCCTGTGTTTAAGAAAGCAAAATTGTTTCCAAAACGCAGAAAATTTTAAAGCAAATATCTCTTAGTGAATCATTTGTAAATAATTTTCTTTTTGAGGGACGTAATGGAGCTTTGAACTGTGTTGTTTCTCCTCATGACCTTAAAATGATTCCTTTTCTTTTTCAGAACTTTGTGGTATAGAATGGTGTCTGTGAACCATGAGTACCACACATAACAGTTTTAGAAACTTTCCAAGACAGCTTTTCAGACTCCAGGGCAGTTTGGAACTTGTGAGTTCCACTACTGAAGTAGTGTTCTGCTGTACTGTGACTAGCAGGACTTGTGAGGCCACAGCTGGAGTACTGTGTTTATTTCTGAGTTCCCCAGTACAAGAAAGTCATGGATATACTGGAAACAGTCCACAGAACAGCCAACTCCCAACAAGGAAGGCTGAGAGCTGGACTGGCTGTCCTGGTAAAGAGAAGGCTTGGGGGATCTTGTCCATATGTACAAATATCTAACAGGAGGGCGAAAAGAAAATGGGGCCAAGCTCTTTTTCAGTGGTGCCCAGTGACGGAGCAATGGTTAATTGTCACCACTGATCCTCTTACACCCATTGTCTACCATCCTGTCATTGTCTATGAAGTGAAACAATGTGCTCTATCTGAACATGAGGAAATATGTTTTTAGTATGAGTATGACTGACCACTTAGGCAGGCTGGCCAGGGGCATTGTCCTGGGCAGTCTCTCCTAGGTAGCCCTGCTGGATCAGGAGTTTTGGACCAAATGGCTTTCAGAGGTCCCTTCCAACTTCAAACATTTTGTGATTCTGTGGTTGATTTTACAATTAAAATGTATAGTTGATAACATCAAACATGATTTGGTTACCTTTTCTCAATCTTCTACAACCAACAAGTAGTATTGGTAGACACAGGTGATTAGTAAAATCAGGCTTTTTGCAGGAAGTCCGGGTAAGTTCATCAATCAAGTAGTAAATAATGTGCTCTTGCCCTTCTTACATTCACCGTGTGATAGATCAGTTGAGGTAAGTAAGTGCTCTCAGATCTACTTCAAATCAGCATCAATAAGGACTGTGGCAGCTTATGCTGCAGGATAACAAAAAAGAAAGAGTTTCATAGCAATATCATGTTTTCATTGACTTACTATTACAATAGACTTATTTCATTGAACCATAGTGGGTGGCTGTTTTGCAAATTGATGATTGCAATATTCTGTATTAGCTAAAATTATACCTGGTCTGCTTTGTTTGGGGCTGACTTTTTAAATTTTCAGATTTTATACTTTTTTTTTTTTGCCACACACATGCGAAAAGGGCATACTTAAAGCGAGATACAAAGATTGCCTACTTGACTCTGAGAACTGGACATTCTAAAGAGAAACTGAACATTACAAAACTTAAATGGCTAAGAATAAGTTAGCACAATGTCAGAAACAAGTATTTCTAAAGTCATAGGACACACAGTCTCTAATATGTGAAAAGTACAGTACTTACTAGAAAAAATCCAAGTGTATGAATTCCTTTGTATCTTCCATTCTCAGATGACAGGTATAAAGCCTATGGCTGAGAAGATGGGAAGAATTACATCCCTTTACCACCTGGCAGCATTCCTCCTAATGCAGCCCTGGGTAATGCTAGCCTGCTTTATGACTAGGGTAAACAATCAGGAATATTAATATCAGAATTAACTCAGATTGATAGATTAGAGACATCATGACTGTTGAGAAGCTTTCTAGTTGTTCTGTGCTTTGCATGATAATGCATTTGTAGGAAACCCCCCCCACCCCGAAAAGTCCCTAAAAATCAATCTATCTATCTATCTATCTATCTATCTATCTATCTATCTATCTATCTATCTATCTATCTATCATATATATAGAAATAAGATAATTTACCTAACAAATATAGCCATTTGCATTTTTCATGTTAAGTGATTGAAAGCACTATTTTAAAATTCTAAATCTTTTGCCACTACTGTCAATAAACTACAGACCATACCCAAAAACGCAGTGTTCCTTCTTTCACTTTTGCGATTTCCTCCTTGGGTTTGGGGTTTTTTTCCTGTTTTTCTTCTTTTATTCTCTGAAACTCATGATTCTGATGAGTGATCATTATTCTGCTCCTTTTCTTTGCGGCAGGTGTTCTAACAGGAGTCTGTTTGCAGTCAAGGATTGTCCCCTTTATGAGCAAAGGGGTGCCTAGCAGGGTGCAGCATGTTTGTACAAAATTCCAGTTGTTACAAAGGTTCTCTCATGGTCTCCTGTAATTTGAAACTTGATACAGATCTGACCAGAAACTGATGGTTAGTCTGTGGATGCAGTCTGCAGAAAGTATGTCGTATTAATAGACGTATTTTATTAAGAGGCAGCTTGAAAAAGGCAATTCATGAATATTACTGCACTAACATTCACTATATGAGTGACCATTATGAAGAACCTGACATATGTGTAGAAGACACAGCCTTTCCAGAAGACCAAATTAGTCCCTAATCTTTTATTCTCCACATCTCTCTAATGGCAATGTTGTAAAAATTAGTACAAAATTAATCAGGGAGAGAGAAATACTTCTGAAGGAAATGCTTCTCAAATTTGTTACATGTAAAGGCCGTTTTAATATAACTTTGTCAAATAAATAGATGAAAAGTCTTAAGATGTCAGAGGGTAAAAGAACAGAGGAGGACACAGCATCCTAGCATGAGTTTTGCACTTGGTAAGTCACTCCACTGAGATACTCTCCCTAGGCATTGTTTAGTAAGTTTACTGAACTACTGATTAAGAAAATCAAACAGCCCAGACCTTAAAAAAACACTTGCCATAGTCATGTACAGTGAGAGCAATAGAGAAGTGAATTGGTGTTAGGACATATTTACATTTCAGAAATTTGTCTTTAACAGTTTTCAGAATCTACTGAGAGAGGTTTGGTTTGTATTGGGTCGTTACCCAGTTAAAAATAACCTTTCCAGGTCATGTCATTTTGTTTGCCGCAGTGAAATAAGTTTATTTCAGCAGAATGAGGCTGTTATTAGCTTGGCAGAGTCCACTTGTCAGAATTTTATGGAGCAGAACACCGTTTGGCTTGGAAATTCAATAAATACTGTAATGTGAGAGGAGTTAAACTCCAAGGGCTGAAGGGGCATAGTCTTGGGAATTTGTCACTAATGCATTGTTCGACACTTCTGTTGAGAAAGTATCAGGATATATGAAGAATGATAATTAAAATCAGGCTCTCTTGGTACTAGGTGATGTTAAATATATGGCCTGAATACAATTTTTCCATACTGAAGCAGAATAGCAGTAATGTCAAAAGTGAAAATAAATGCTTTGCACTTCTGTTTTTACCTACTTTATTTCTCCTATATGCAGTTCTCCTTACATTGGGATTAGTAAAGGGATGGTGTAGCATGGTTAGAGGAGATCTACAATTAAATGTAATTGAACTATTATTGTTTAAATTAGCATGGGAAAAATTTGCTCTGTGACATGTATTTATCTGAAGTGTGGGAGGCTGATTTTCTGTCTCCAGTGGGAGAGGAGTAGGAAAACTAATTGCTCTCCCTGCAAGGTGAAACTATGCAATTCAGTCATGTAATAATTTTAGAGGCAGGGATGAGGTAGTCAGCAAAAATGGTTGGGGTGCCCTCAAGCTATCCAGACTTTCTGCTTGTACTTGGTACACTATCATTTGAAACAACTCTTTTTAAAGTATTGCCTGTTCGAACAAAAAAGATTATTTCCAGATGGAGTAATTTTAGGTTTCCAGTCCTATATGGTAACATTTATAGACAATGAGCTAATTAACCATTGAATGTATGGTGGAATATTGATTATGCAATGTCATTCTGTCAAGACTGGATGTTTTTATTAAAGAAATGTACATCTGACATAGGAGTTACTGTCAGGATACTGAAATGCTAGTTGGAATGCTATGCTTTGTACTATGTACAGATCAGGTGAAGCTATTCTAATAATTCTGCCAAGTATTAATACCAGGTATTTTCTAGAAGGTGAGGGATTCCCATGAGGAAGTCAAGTGTTGCACCACAGCAAGAAACAGTTGTTAACATATTCTAAATTATATTAACTGTCTTTTCCTGAATTTATTATTTTTCAGCTGTTCAATCTGTTTTTCTTTGTCATTTACAAATATAATTTTGGAGAGAGTTAAAATTGAAGTTACCTGTATCAATTCATAGCAGTTCCTCCCTGTGTTATGTGACCAAGTCTAAAGAATATACTGTTGTTCATTTGATCGAAGTAGTACTACCTTCAGTGTTACTTGGATAATGCTGACGTACTCCTTGGTATCACTATGCAAGTGGCACATGAGAACAATACAGTGTTTTGATATTTGT
This sequence comes from Pachycephala philippinensis, assembly GCA_013397055.1. Classification (NCBI taxonomy): domain Eukaryota; kingdom Metazoa; phylum Chordata; class Aves; order Passeriformes; genus Pachycephala; species Pachycephala philippinensis. Next base: position 97,450 of record VWZT01001442.1, on the reverse strand, counting down.
GCCTAATTTTTAAATTTAATTTTATTTTTTCCTTTAGTATGCTTGTTTTTGTTTTTGTTTTTGTTTTTTTCCCTAAACTGTTGTGATCTGCATCTTCTCTTCAGTCTGAATTCTCTTCACTGCTCTTGCTCGTATGATGCAGAAACAGGTGTGTTGTGGTCGATACATCTGTATATACTATTCAGAAAACTATCCTGAAGATTGTAGTGACTTGTAAATCTAGTTCCAGACAAGCACTGGAGAATAGTCTCTGAACTTTATCTCACCTAGGAGAGGATGCATGTCTTTCCTTTGCAAGTAGGTTTTCTCAACATTTACTTTCAAAATAAAAGTATGCCTTGAAGTTACTTACTCATTTAATTGTACCAGAGTTCCATTAGTCCTAAAATGTGTGTCTAAATGTTGAGACTGCTGATTCATATGTTTTAATTATACCTTTTTATGTAAATAAAATAGTTTTGCAGAAGGCATGCTATATACTCAAACCCCTTTAAAGTTACATGAAATTATTTAATAAAATAAAATGAAAACACATTATAATGTCCAGATTAATTGCATTTGGTTAGTAGATATAACTCTAGTTGGACAGAGAAGAGATCATTCACAAATTAGCAATTCCCAGAAGGCATTTTAGCTGGGTAAGATGTGTATACTTATGGTATATGGACACAGCTTATCAAAAGGATCTGTTCAGTGATATCCTGAAGCAGCAATAAACAAACATACCAGAATAATTGACACAGTTTACTGGCATTTCACAGTTTACATCCTGTCACATCTATATTAGTTTCTGGCAGCTGTGCGTACTGGTGACTAAAGATACCTTTTTTTTCTGTTCATTCAATTAGTGCACTTAGTGTTATCTTGATGTTTTGTGGGTTTTTTGATTACTAAAATTAGAACTTCTAAATCATAAATTTTTAAAATCATATTACTGCAGAAATTTTAATAAAGAAGGTTAACCAGAGAAAGATTTTATAAAGAAAGCATGAATTATATACACCAGGGAATTAAGAAATGATGACATTACATGCTGCTGGGTTTTATTGCTATTTACAGAATACTTTCTCTTGGATTTAGAATGAATTTTTCTTTGATCATTTTACTCTTTCAAGCTTCTTCAGCACTAGCAGATACTGTACTTAGATTCAAAGGGCAGGCAGAGGTTTATATTTTGATTTACTTGATCCCTTGATGCCTTGGCTTCACATGCTACAGTCTGGAGTGTTTTTTGGTTTTGTGGTTTTCTTTTTTTTTCTTTTTTCCTTCTTTTTTTTTTTTGGTTGAGGGGGTGTTGGTTTTTTTGTTGTTGTTGCTGCTGGTTTTTTGTGTGTTTGTTTTTGTTTGTTGGTTTTGGTTTTGGTTTGGGTTGGGTTTTTTGTTAATTCTTATATTTCAGCTCTCCAGGGGGAAAAAAATATGCTTGCTATCCTGAGCACCTGGACCATCTATGTCCTGAAATGATCTGAATATTTTATCCAGACAATATTGAATTTATACTAATTATCAGTATTATAATAGATTTATGCTCCTAGAAAGAATTTTTTTTTTTTTTTTTTTTAATACAGGTGTTTCTAGTTGTTTTTTGCAGTATTCTTACTAGGCATTATGCAATTTTTAGCTGCATCTAAGTGGATGGGCACTAGGTAAAGGTTCCTCCTTACGTTTATGGCTGCAACAGCCACCTGCTTGATTTATTTGTCGCTAACAGAGAACTCTTTGGCATGTGGTCATCTCGATGCTTCTGTTTTGTCTGGAACTGGAAGAAGGGTTGTGTTTGAAGAGGAATATTTCTAATACTGCTGAGACCTTACAGTTTCATTTTTTCAGCCCTCACAAGCATTTCTTTTTCTTACATGGTCACCAAGTGTAGAAGTGGTACGGAGAATATGGATGTTGGAATTTGACTTCATTTGTAGGCAGCACAGTAGTAGATGCAGTGGCTGAAGCTGGCTCTGAAGGATGTTATGAAACGTTTGCATGTGGTTCATTGTTAATAGCAACCTGCTCTGTATGGGCTGAAGTAGAGGTATGCTGACAGAGCTTCTGTTGCTGAGGCTGTGTGATATTAAAGGAACTACTGCAATTCTAATTATACACTCGTGATGCATTCTGGAGTAACTTATGGTCTTCCATACCTACGTTGTATCAGGTATAAGCAACTAGGAATTAGTATGTTTTTATACCTTAAACACTCATTAGCCACATACAACAGTAAAAACTCTGACACTAGTTATAGTGAAATATTTCAGGTATTTCAGCAATTGCTCTTTGACTTTATATTCCATGCATTTTTGATA
>VWZT01001442.1:67781-81612 GCA_013397055.1 Pachycephala philippinensis | reverse complement strand
CTGGCTCATGTCCAGCTGCTGTCACCAGCACCCCCAGGTCCTTTTCCTGTGGGCAGCTTTGCAGCCACTCTGCCCCAGCCTGTGGCACTGCCTGGGGTTGTTGTGACCCAAGGGCAGGACCCGGCTCTGGGCCTTGTTGAACCTCACACCACTGGCCTCAGCCCAGATCTCTCTGCAGAGCCTTCCTACCCTCCCACAGGTCAGCAGTCAACAATTGCACCCTACTTGGTGTTGTTTGTGAATTTACTAAGGGTGCACTTGACCCCCTCGTCCAAATCATCAGTAAAGATATTGAATGGGTCTTGCCCAATATTGATCCCTGGAGGACACCACTAGTGAGTGACCTGCTGATTCTAGACCCCTTAGTACAGATTTCACCTTGTTTCTCTTCTGTGGCTGAAGAAAGAATAAAATAACAGAGTAGACAAAATACTTACTTCAGATCCTTTTTTTTGAAGTGCTTCTCTTTTCCCCCCTTTCTGTCTCTCTGTCTATCTTTCTGTCCTCTTGGGCGTTTGTTTTATTTTGTTTTGTTTCTTTTATTTATTTCTTCCTTTCTTTTTTGTTCACTTGGTTTGTTTTTTTGTTTTTTTTTTTTGTTTGTTTGTTTGTTTGTTTGTTTGGGTTTTGTTTGCAGTGTAGGTTTGTTGATTTTTATTTTAGCAAGTGTCAGAATAGAGTTTGCTTTCTTTAATTTCCCATATGGGCAAAGTCAGAGCAGGACTATTTCAGGGTTACTGTATGTCAGTAATTTACAGGAGTCAATTACCCCTATTTACACACTGGGGTACTGGCAGAATTTTTGTTTGTTCAGGCAAGAAGTCAGTCTTAGTGGGAGATGTTTCATTTGTCTGCTCAAGATCTGTAGCTTCGTAACATGGTTTAAATTATTTCCATATATTCTCAACAATATGTAGCTTTACTATCCATAGATAGATAACATGGTATGTTTTTCACATCCAGGAAGACTATTTCCAGCTCAGCACTTCAGCCACTGCCAGCACAAAGTTTGTTTCTCAAGCCATTATTTGAAGGCACAAAGTTAAAACGTTAGTCAATGTTCTAAGGAATTGTTTCTGCATTGTGTATGAGGAAAGTTCTTATGACCTGCAGAAGTGACTAAGATGGCAGAAGTTTGTAAGCATTGAGACACCTGTCAACTTAAAATTGGTATTTTGATTCATGATTTAGAATGGAACTGAAGCTGTATAAAGATCAGGCTAGGCAAAGTTTTCTATGTATACTTTAAGATTCCATATGAACATAAGTATTTTTGTAAGTAAAAAACCAGGAACCTTTAAACAACTTTCTATATGAGAAAAACATCCCAATGATGTGATTTCAAGGTACTTTGCTGTCGTTGATTTACTCACTAAACAATTTAATGTATTTCTTCAGTTGCCAAAAATCCACTCTGTTTTTCATGGTAACAGAGGAATCCTTGTTAAGTCTAATATAGAAGTACTATGTAAAATCAGATTGATATATAAATTGTTTTATATAGGCAAAATTCCATCTATCACTGCAACACATTTGTGCTATTATAGTGATGTAGTTCAAATGCTTGCATGACATCAGAAACCTACTGTTATGGATGGGTGCTCACTCATCTTGGAATAACTGTAACAGAGAAATTCAGGAATGATATAGACAAGCATTAGGGTGTATTGTTATCCAGAGACTGATAAAACTAAACTTTTGAACACTCAGCACAGCTGTCCTTTAAATTTCCTTAATCATGTGTTTGCATTTTGGATTTTTTAAGAATAAAAGCGTAATGAAACATGGAACTTTTCCAGCAGGTCAGCTATGAAAACATTTATCATGTTTAATCAATAAAAGAAAAAGCAAAATGTGGAACTTCTGCTTCTGCCAGTTGCCCTTATTGCTTTGGAAAATACATTTAATTCTCTTTAAAAGACATTGTTTTACCCAGAGGTATTTCTGAATTGATTTTGATTAAAGAGCTTATGAGAATTAATTTTATGCATTATTTTCTATTCTTTCTAGTAATGATTCAGCTGTCAGTTAGTTTTTTGCAGCCAAGATTTGTCCATGAAATTTGTTTATTTTCTTTTTTAAGGAGGGATCATGGTTAATATGCAAATATCGGAAGTAATTGCACTTTTTTCATCAGTAGTTCTAGCAACATTTTTTTAAATTTGTTTTTTTTTTGTTTCTTCTCTTGCATTTGCATGGTATTAGAAATCTGGCTTGGAAATGGATGTAATTCAGGATTGTGGATGTGATGAATGAAGTGTAGAAACAGAATTTCTGCGCTGTCTTCTGTTTTAATCTTTGCTGCCATGCATTCTTAGAGAAACACCATTGTTTGGGGTTTTTTTTAATATAAAATGTATCCAATTACTTTCCTGTGGGGAAATACAGGGGGTTTCTGTGAGACAAACCAGAGATGACCATGAACTAAAATTCTATATCTGAACAATTTAAAACTTTGGAAAAGTTGAACCAGAAATCCTGTTTGTAGCACAAAGGAACTCTTATACCTTCATAATCCCTTTCTTCCAAAATTTTGTAAGTTACTGTCTGCTTCATTATTTTTCTCAATGTGGCTCCCTGCATCTGTTATGAGTTCTTTTTTGTCCATGTTCAAGTCTTTTCTGACAACTCTTCCCTGCTGAGTTGAATTTCTGTGTTAGCAAGCATTTAAATGCACATTCAGGCATGGAAACACAAGCAGGTAAAAAAAAAGTTGGTGTTTACTTTTCTTTCTTTTTGGTTTCTAAAATTTGCCCCCAGGTATGCATTTCCTATAACTGTTTTAGAGCAGGAACCATCTTGTGAGTACCGTGATAGCACCTAAAAGATTATTTTTGCTACTAAAGTAAACAGACTGCAGGGAAGCATTTTGGTGTTCAGATGTTTCATTCACCCAGTTGATCCTTTTGAGGATAATTGGTGCACGTGCTCATGCCCTGGTACTATCATCTGCTATGCTCCTGCTGAGGAGAATTCTCTTTTGTCTCTGCATTGAACCCTCTGGAGAGCTGCACATCTGCACTTTTACTGATCCTATTAATAGATACCACTAATCAGGGAAAATCTATCCTCTTACTTACTTATGTGTTATTGTTAGATGTATTACCTAGTTTCATAGATAGCTCTTTTAGAGATATTGGAAGAGTCATTTTTGATTATTTAATACAGCAGTTATACAGCACTTAACCTAAAATAAGAACAGCTTTTATTAAAGCTTCATAAAGAGAGATTTTTTCTGAAGAACTGTTGACCTCTGTGTAGCTATTGTGATCTTTTACCAAGGAGAAGCCCCATCTTTCTGCCCTGGTGCAGTGTGAATGTTGTAATAGGGGCTGCTAAGAGAGTACCTCACTCAGGATTAATTCTGCAAGGTAAGTATTGGTCCTCTGATGACAAGGCTAGTGTAACCTGGTGCTGCAAATCCTGTTTGTATTTTCACTGCCTTTGGTACCACATTTTGGATGTAACGAACCATACTCAGGAGGAAATAGAAAAGGAAAGGAACTACATCATTTTAGAATTAATAATGTTTTAGATGAGCCTTTCACTTTGGAACTGCTAAGGTGGCATGATGTGGAAGCTGATAGATGCCTTGATAATTTCATTTAGTCCTTTTAAGGAATTGCGTCTTCATGTTAGTTTTCACAAATAAGCCAAGTGCAGACCAACATACCACATGATAGGATCTCAGTGTTAGTACAGTTGTCAGTAGCAGGGTCTGAGGGTTTGTTTTCCTTGTGCATAAAGCTAAGGCAGACTTTTGTGGAGAACCTTGATAGCACCTGAGTATCTCTTGGCTTGCTTCTCTCTATGTTACCAGCCCATCACCTGCATGCCTCCATTAACAGTGTATCTTCAACTCACTTGAAAGAAAAATGACTCAGCTGCCATCTTTATTCAAGTGCTTCTCTTTCCTTGAGCTAAAATACTAGAAGTTTGCTTGAAGGCCTAAGCAGGTAAAGAGGGAGATCAAAAAACAAGCAAAGGGTCTCCTGGAAACCTTGGTGTGTTTATCAGATTAGCTAAAGCCATGACTCTCAGAAGCATCAAAGAAAGGGAATACTGAGGGCTTTCATTTTATGACCTGAGTGATAATGAATATTACCTTCAAAGCAGAGACAATGACTGCAGTATTCCCAAGTGTTGCATGAGCATTTAGAATGAGNCAGCCTTTTCTTTGCCAGGTTTTGTGATACATCCCTTCATTTGCAGAGAGCTTGTAGAGGATAAATGCATATTCACATATCAGGATAATAAAGTTTTTAAAATTCCTCTTTTCCCTAAGCAGACAGTAATATTTTTCCTGTTAGCCACCACATTTAATATTTTGATGGGAGTGCTTGAAATGTATGAAATAATCTCTGGTGCCCCATTAAAAAATGGTTGTGTAAAAAGAGTACCTTGGTGGTCACCATTTTTTCCCCTTCTCTGCTCCCCTTATTAATTATATCAGTGTTGTTTCCTCTCTGCTTCCTCCCCTGAAAGGAGTAGGGGAGTACTTAGTACCCACCACATTTCTCTGTTCACCTTCACACATCAGGTAATGTGGTTGTGTGCTAATGAAAACATGGTTTTGTTCTTAAGTGAGCTGCCTTTAGAGATAGTTCAGGGCTCCCCTGTAATTCCTGCATTCCAGAAGAAGCAAAATAAAAATCACCTCTTCCTTGAAAGTACATTTCATACATCTCCATCTTTGTGATAGCATTGGAATCATTACACAGCAGTTGGCTCCGATACGCTTGCACAGACACAAATTGAGTCCGACAGGACTGGTGTCTCATGGACTTTGCTGTCATTTGAAATGCTGGCATGAAGATGGTAGCGATGAAAGGGGAGAGCTGGTGCCTTTAGCATTTTGCCTATGAAGATTTCTTAGGCTTGTATTTTTTGATAGCAGTAGCTGATTCAAAAGATAGTTTTACAAAAGAGATTCATAACGTAGCATAGATTTCTACCAGCTGCTCATGTCTTTTCTTCCTTGAGTAAATTCTTTTGAGCATTTCCCTGTACTGAAAATGGGCTTTTTATGCCACCCACAAAACTGTAAGATCTATTTAGTGGAATGATAATTAGCATACTTTTTTTCTCTGCCCTCTTGATTTTCATCTTTACTGCGTGGAAACCACATGTGTGGTAATGAAGAAGGTAGTATCAAACTTAGCAAAGCTCATATGTTGCAGATCCTTCAGAAAGTATAATTGCATTTCACGTTAATTTTAGTGACAATGTCAGGCTGCTTAAGGATATCTCTAGTATTTCCTGTCTGAGGGGGAAAATATTTTTATATTCCTTAATTTCTGTTAGTGTGGCATATTTGGACAATCATAAGACACTCTTTTGTCAAGTCAGGTACTTGAGCTGTAGTTCTACCAGTGTATCATACCCAATTATGCATTGTAATAAATGAGACGGATTGAATTGGGATCTCAGCCCTTTATTTAATGCCACATTTCTGTTTTTCTATTAGGCATAATTCAGATATATGCAGGAAATCATGACAGGAATTTTAACCTTTGAAAGTTGCTGAACTATGCAAGATGTTAATAACATGTCCTGAAGTAGATTTTGGGGTGTTACTCTTTCCAGATGCCAGGGCATCAACTCCCTGTTTGCATGTGGATTTATTACGGATATCTAATCTCCTTTGATTACCTTCTTGCAACATAATTTCCAGTGATGTCATAAACTTCATCAACAATACTAGTTTCTTTGGTTCAGAAGATGCTGTTGAATAGAACTAAAGATTCAGGGTGTGGCAGTTGCTTGATTGTGTGGTAAAGGTACACTAAGAAATGTGTTGTAACAGTGCTAACATATACTGTGTCTTGGATCTTCTTGTATATACCAGTACCCGGAAATTAATCATGTTTCTTTTCCTTTCTGCCTTGCCCTTTTGTCTTCTAAAATGGTTTTGTCTCAAATTGTGAATGCATTTAAAAAAAAAAAAAAAAAAACCAAAAAACAAAAAGAAAAGCTTTGGCCTATTTTTGCTAATTGTATTTTTATCTTTTCACAGGCTCTGAAAATACTTCATCTGAAATTTCAGACTGGACAGACTCGCAGTGGCTTCTAAGCCAGTGAGGACAAGGCTGCCAAAGCATGCTGGTGCCAAGCTGTCGGATGATGCACGTAGTCAGGCCAATGGTGGTGCTCCTGTGCTTGCTACTCTATGCTGATGCTGAAAGTAAGCTTAATATTCATTTATGCTTAGGTCTTGGCCATCATGAATAGTTTTGTTTTCAGCTGGTGGTTACTAAGAGTCTCAGAATGAGTTTCCTTTTGAGTGATTCTTAAAAAAACTGCAAGGTCCTCTCTACATCAGAACCAGTATTTGAAAAGGATTGTTTATGCAACTTCCTTACTGTTCTTCTTCTTAATGCCCCTTTTCTTAAGCATGGAGCGATTCATGCTAAGATGGTGGAGACCACTACCACAAAGTTACACAATCAAAACAAACACCAACTTTGCTTACCAGACATTGGTCAAATACCTTAAAGACGTCTGTCATTCTTTGAATATTTCTGTCTTAACTTTGATTAAAAAAAAATTAAACATCCCCCTCACAATTAATATTCAGTCCAATTAAAATTCCAGTCCCTTTGTAGCTGCTGCAACAGCTGTTCTAATGTATTATTTCCGACAGCTGTCGCAGAGTACAGTATCCAAACAAATCAAGCAGAACTGACAACTTAGTGGCTGGTCTAAACATGTGACAGTTCAGTGAGGAAAGGCACCTACGTTTACTTGTACGGAGGGGAAACTGTTGGAGTTTGGTCAATTAGTTTATCTATTAATGGGCAGATAATATCTTCTTTTTAATTAGGAAATCATTAGGTCTGCCTTGTTTACATGTGTTCCTTCTCGCAGCTGTCCTGTGGCTTCTTGCAGAAGTAATGTGCAAATGAGAAAAGCCGTTTGCTTTCCACCTGTTGATCTGCAGGTTTACTGCAAGCTGACTGTTCAGCTCAGCTACAAGCTGACTGCTAACATTCATTTCATGAAGGGATATTTTCCTATTTTTCTGCTATGTCCCAACTCTGTGCAGATACATGACTAATCAATAACTTTTTTCAGCTCTCTGTTTAGAAGACTTCTGTGTTTTTTCACACATCTGTTAAATAAAGTAGGAACACAGAGTAATAAGGAACACAGAGTAATAGAATAAGCTTTAGTAAGGTTGGATGAATTAGTTCTCAATAAACACGTACAGAAAAGTTCCTGATCACTCCACTTATCATCTGCACTCCAGGTATACTGAGTCACAGCAATAAGAGAGATACAAAATTTTTTCAGTTTCATGCGTAATAAGCTTTCCTTCTTTTAAGTGTAGCTATATGAAAGTGAAGTAAATGGAGGAAAAAAGGACAAAACATACATGTTTGTTGTGTACTGACAGCTGAGATTCTTTGGCCCCTTTCCAGTTAGATAATGACCAGCTGGGATGATTGTGTCTAAGGTGAAGCCAAGGACATTTTAACACTTTAGCCAGCAAATAATTAATTGGGAAGTGGGCCCATATGTTGGACAGTTTCGCAGTTGTAGTGTTCTGCCTATTATAAAAGTTGTAAGAAGTCCGAAGATCAGCTTTTTGTGACAGTTTCCCTCAGAATGAGATTAGGATTCTTAAGTATTTAATATGCACCAGCTTTTAAGTTGCTTAATTAATTATCTATATGTGTACAAATGGAATACATTATAGGGTATTAATAAAATTGAGTGTCATATATATGTTTCTGTGACTCCACATAACACTGCATTTATACTGTGAGTGGTAAATGAATGTTCTATTTTACCAGTTTCTTTGAGGGTCATGGTATAGTCACATTTTAATCTTACACGCAGTGCTTTATTTGGGAGACACACTGAATCTGCACAGACATAGTTATTTTATGGCCTGGGTGAGAGATAGGACAACATCTGTGAGCATTCTGCATGCAGACACACAGAAGGATGTCTCTTCTTCCATGATTAGCCCTTTTCACTTGAAGAAAAGTTCCCGTTGCTCTGGAGTTGCTCTGCCCTCTGGTCTTGTAGATACTCTTGCTCCTGTTTTGTCTTGCTCTGTCTAGTAGGGTCCCAGTCCCTACTATTACCTAGTGCTTTCCTTGAAATTCTTTGCAAAGAGTGGCAGGACCACATTACTTCATTTTAATGGGGAGAGGACACAGAAGGTGAGACAAAGGGAACAAAAAATTTTTTCATTTTTATCTCTTGTCACCCTGTAAAGGCCATACCTTCCTTCTTTTGCCATTATTTTTCTGTTGCTAACATCAAGGCACTGCAGAAGAGAAGGTATATCTAAACATTGACACTGCATTGTGCACTTTCTGGAGTAATTGCCAATGGGTAAGGAACTCATCATACTCTTCCAGTCTCACTGTCAAATCACTGTGAGTGGGATCAAAGTAGCAAGCCAGCTTAATGCTACTGCAGAAGTTTCCGATGGTAGTCCTTAGTACTTTTCAGTTTCCATACAGCCTTGACAGTTGAGGGAGGGAATGACATACCTTTGTTTCTCTCCATCATTGTGAAAGACCCCAAACACTGAAATGTGCGGGCACAGACTGATAAACGTACCAGGTGAACAAGTATGTGTGCAAATTTGATTCTTACCCTTAATCCAGCAACTAAATTTATGCTTGACTGAGGAAAGTAAGCAAAATTGGAAGATGGCAAAACTACCTTTGCTGTTTTACCTTTTGTTGTTAGTCATACAATGTGATATATGTAAACACAAGAAGTGAAAAATCTCAAGAATTGTGAGTCTTTTTGTAGATGTTTTCTTTTATGTTTGGTGTTTGTAGCTTCAGTTCACACTAAGAAAGAGTAAAGCACACTTACACTGAGGAAAGAAAATACTTGCTCGTTAGTCTTTATTGGGGAACAGCAATCTGCTGGTTTACAGTGTTTTTTATTGGGTGGGTTGTTCTCAGTGATGTAGATGGCAATGCTTCACCACATCTGCTGAGATATTAGTAATACAGCTTTGTTTGTCATGAGAAAGGTACTGGGTTTTTTCATGTTTCTTTAAATGAACTGAGAGAACAGTAACTATCCAGAAGCTTTATGCAGGTTTATCTGTTTAATAACAAGAAGCATGTATGTTTCAGAGACTCATACGTAACTATTAAATAAGGTACAATATTACCTGTTTCTGACCTTGCTAAAGGTCACTGAGCTCAAAGAAATATAGGAAATATAAAATTCTTCTAAAGGTGTTATTCCTAGTCTTTCCTAGTATTCCAGTTTTTGAAAAATAAGAGTTTAGTTCGTATTAATAGAATCAAATACTTTTCTGCAGATAGTCTCCATCCTGCTTCTTAGTAATTTAATTGATTCTTACATGTCCTGATCTTTTTCTACCCTGAGAAAGGCCTGATCACCAGCATTTCAAAATTCTCTGCTGCATTCCAGTAATTTTGTCTATTATTTAGTGCTTCTCCTTCATTCTTGGTTACAGAGCTTCTGCTCTGGCGTTTTTCTTTTGTTACTTCTTTGGAGATGCTGTTTTAGAAGAGAAGCAACAATTCTCTCTTCCTTCAGCAGAAGTGTTTGCAGCTGACTGTAAAAAGGCAAACAGAAATACTAACTAAAAACAAAGCATTTGTTGTATATTGCTTCTATTCCCAATTGTTTATATTGTTATATATAATATATATGCGAATTATATAATTCACATTATATATGTGAATAATGCATAGGTTGTTCTCTGGCTTCTAATACATTTCGTGACAGTTACCATCATGCAGGTAAACCACTGTACCATCATACCATCATCTCTAGGCCAGGATTAGTTCTGACAGGACAGTGATTATTTATAACAGATGTTGCGGTAATTGAGACAAATTCTTATTTAATAGGATATAAAGACAGTAATTTAGTATTGGTGAAGCCAATTTTTCCTCCATATTTTTTCTTTTTTCACTTTTCTTTTTTCATTTTGCTTTTTAGGGATCATGTGTGTTTTCCCCTGCTAATACCACTCTTTCTCTTTGAGAACTTTTTATGTTCTTCAACTAGCTGAAACACATTCATGCAGTCCATATTGAATTTTTTCTCTCCAAGCACTTGTCTGTAACACTAAACTACCCAACAGATCTTTCAAGCTAATTAAATTACAGAAATCAGTTATATTATAGTAAATCTTACAATTGGACATATCTGGTTTATAGTAAAAACTCCCACTGTTCCAGAATAAGTTCATAAACACTATATGCAGTGAAGGCCAATATGGAAATTATTTATTTTTTTATACATGTACCTTTGATAATTAGGACTGAATTTTTTTTCAGAGTAAATTAGATTTACGTTCAAACTCCCAACATCTTTGAACAGGTAATTTCAATTATTGCTTTCAAGTATGGGCAGTGACAAGAAAAAGATAAAATCTTTCTGTTCTTTATTGGTAATTTTTTACAGCATCATCTCTCTTTATCTTAGTGATGATAGCATGCATTCTGTGTAAGATACAGCCCTTTGGTTACATTGCTCTTTTTTTTAATAATGGTGATGTATGCAAGAGAGTTGAAGTATTGATTGCATTTTTTTGGGGGGGGCGGAAAGCTTCCAATTTTCTTTTATAGTCTTTTTTTTTCAGGAATTTTGATATGCTCCCTTCAGTTCAACCTTAGGACATTTTTCAGTTGATTTGATGAAAATTGGTATATAGTGTTGCAAGAGCAATTTTATATTGCACTTGTTAAATACGATGTTAGCATATGTCAAGTAAATCACCCATCAGTTAAAGTTTTACTTTTAGGGGAAAGTGGGACAGGTAGTCATACCAAACCATTCTAGATGCATTCATTTTGCTCTGCAGCAAAGTGAAGGCTTTGGAATAAATGTGATAGTTGAGATTAAGAGTCAGGGAAAATGAAAACATTATGCAATCATTCCAAACATACTGACTTAGCTGCAGAAACTACAGGTAATACAGCTCTTTGCATGAGCCAGCGTTTATCCAACCCTTATTTTTCAAATCCTCACACTGAAGCAAATTTGAATAATTTAGTTCCAGGAGTAGCCATAACTACCACCATATATGTTTAACCTGGTGTAAATTATCAAGTATTAACATAAAATTGTGAGCTGCTTGAGGAATAAAATTTTTCAGTTTAAATAATTTTTAAGAACGTGTTTTGGTTATCTCTAAATCTGTACACAAGAAAGCATTTTGAAATGTAGTATGAACAAAAGATTTGTGTGTATTTTGTAAAGTGTAGATTCAGAATTAAATCCACAGGGTTTTGACTTCAGAACAAATTGAAGAAAACTGCAGAATGGTTCTTCTGAACATTTTTCTGTCTACATCTCTGCAGCTCTGAAGATTGCTGCTGAGTATCTTTCAGAGCTTTTGTTAATTCAGGTAGTTGTAAGCCCCTGCCTGCCAAAAGCAGAGCACTGAGCAGAGCTGAGTTGCAAGTTTGGGAGTCCGAGAAGCCTTTAGGCCCTGGCAACTTTGCCTCTGTCTGACTGTAGAGGCAGTGAAGTTCCCCCAAGTAAGAAAATTTTGAATTTCTTTGAGCATATATAAAACCAGAGTCAGAAAATCCAGGGTCTCCAGTCTTCCCAGACACCCAAAAATCTAGATAAGGGAACTGTATTTTAATGGCCTTACAGAGTTGGATAAACCCAAATTATTTAATGTTATCTGTCAACAGTAAGTGTTTTTGGAGAGACTACAGTATGGGTATTTATCTCACTGTGTGTAATTCTCTGCAGCATCAGTAATGACCACTGGCAGATAAAGGAATGTGTCATTATTATTCCTGTGTCAGAATTGGCAGTGAATTCCAATGTGTCTGCTAGATTGTTTAAGAACATGTCTGCATACTTCAGAAGTTTACTAGAAATATGTATCATAATCTCAATATAGGAAAGCTCTTAGGGAAAAAGGAAGAAGAAACAATGATACAGAAATTTTAGATTTTTTTTAAGGTTATATTCACATAGCACAACAACTGCTGTGGTGTTTCACAGTATTTTTACCCCCTGTTTGAAGCCTAGTCCTGAAATGGGGATAAAATGTGGAGTAGCAGTATCTGTTTCAGTAGTGAATTTCTGACAACATCTTTAGAAAATTATAAATATCTGAATGTGTGTAGGAAGGTCATCATTCACTTTTGTCCACCCTATCTTTCAGTAAACTCCCTCCCCCCAAAATAACATATGTATAGGATGTTTCTGGCTTAAGCAGTGCTGCTTGAAGACATACTTGTTCAAAATAATTAAGCAAATAATTTTTAATTTAGTCCTTTCAAATTCTTTTGAATATGCACAATATTTTAAACGAATTTTTGTTGGTTCAAATTAATTTGAAAATTGCTAATTTATTTTGACTGCTTCCTTCTAAAGGTAGCCATGCGGAGAATAAAGTTACACCTTGATTTTAAATTGCTATAAAATAGGTTTAAACATAAAATTGTGTCCAGATTGCTACTGTGTCTTTCACTGAATTACACAAAACTGTAAGGTACATGTTATGAAAAAATTGATTGTAGAATTTTGTCTGTTGACAAAGTTCATGTTAAATAATTGAGGAGAATACATTGATAAAAGACAATTAAAATGTGAAAATACTCATAAACATAAAAATGAAAATGTGTAACATATCAGTTTAGAAGAAATTCTGGTACATGACTGTAAACACTTTGGACATAGTCTTGTTGTGCGAAGTAGTAGCAAAGAACAGAATTTCACAATGCATACTACATTCTCAAATTCCTACAAAACATATATTTTGAGAGCCTTTTCCCAACAAGGCTGTTGTCAGGAAGAACTCAGTAGAAGTTTAAAATTTGTTCTGTTGGCACATAAATTCTTCACCTATATGTCTTTGTGAAATCTGAGTGGGTAGAGTTTTGTTCTAGTTACTACTAAAGAACGGATTTTTAATTTACTTTGTAAAGCTTTCTGTGCTTTCTACTTCAGGACTAGTATATGCAAGTAAGAGAGCTTCCACTGCAGTTGATTTTATTCTAATACAAGCAATTTTGAAGAAGGAGGAAGAAACAATAAGAGAAAGCGATAAGAAATTTATTTTGGCAGTGAGCATTAATTAGGTATGGGCATTTCCAGGAAACTTCTACCTGTGTCATTTTTTTGATCCAAGAATGTTACATACACTTCAAAAATGTGTGAAATAATTGTAGAGAATTTGGGCAGGTGATGTCTGGACTGAAAAGAGAAATAGTCAATTGGTCTCCTGTTCTCGTAAAAAAGCACACATTTTACCAGCAACAAAGAGTGCACAGTATCTGTAAATGTATTTCATATTTTGAAAAAAACCAAGTTTTTTTGTGTATGAAAAATTATTTGTGTTAAGATGAGGTTGTAGGGTCTAACATCTTTTGATTGAAAAGCCAAGGTAGAATGAATGTGAACAAAAAGGCAAGTTAATGCTACAGATAAGGGCATAGTGAGGCCAACAATGCATTGAAGTTTGTCAGTGGTTGCTGACAAACTGGAGAAAAGGCAAGGAAGGGAAGAATGTAGATTCAGGAGTAGGAAATTTCTTTATCATCTTTGGTAAAAAGTTTTTTATAAAACTGAAGGCTTATTGCAGCTGATGGATACATATTTTCTTCTAAAAATATAGCAATTGCAGTAGAGAGCTTTGCTAAATAAATTTGTGTTTAATAGTAGTTAGTGGCTAATTGTGGTCAATTACATTGTAACTGTTGAAACAATGTACTTAAATGTCACTTTGCTACTATATATCTGAATATTCTCAGATTCAGATTTGATGCATTTTATAAACAGTAAACAAGGTGCTGTGCTCATTACAGAAATGACAAAGAGAATCCATTTCTTCTTCTTTTTTTTTTTTTTT
>VWZT01001442.1:44587-58258 GCA_013397055.1 Pachycephala philippinensis | reverse complement strand
AAAAGAAGGTAAATTGTAGGTAGTTTAGACTAATTGAAATGACAGACTGGATAACAAAAGATTTGAAGGCCTCAAATATTCCATCTGGTGAAAATAGTAATCCTGTGGTGTTCCCTACAATACAAAATCATCTTTGAATAGGAACTGAGGCTTAATGGTATGATGTTTCCAAATAATGACTAATCAACTACTGCTGCTACCTTGGCCTTTTACTTATATGAAAAAAAAAAGGACAGATGCATTTTTCTGTTCATCTGGTATAGAAACTGATGGATATCCAGAGTACAAAAGAAAGTGTTTCCGTAAAATTTTTGTAATTGAAAAAAAATAAAGAATAATTTGCAGTAGAACTCTGGATTTGAGTGAAGAATACTTGTGGTAAATAAATTAGTTTCAAAGATAAAAATAAGTTCAAAAGCCATGAAAAAGTCTCAGAAATTGACAGTTATAAGCAAATTGTCGGATTAAGTTAGAAATGAAAATTTTACAAATGCATCTACTAATAATGTGGAGAAATTAATATATTTGATATCTGTTGCAACCTTTTTTTGAAATGTGGCATACCGATAACTGAGGTATGTAGAGTTGTGCGTGTTAATTACCACTGGCTATTAAAAAACGAGCCCAGATGCAGACCAGATGTAATATTTAACACCCGTGTATATACCAAAGGAGTGCCAAAATCATATTTATTAGGTTAATATCTATACAATGTGTTTATAATTTAAGAACATTCTTCCTTTGGGAAAAGGAAGGCTTGTGACAACTTGAAAGACAGTTTACTATTCTAGTGGATATGTAAAATACAGTTTTTATTTCTATGGAAGCATGTAGATTATACAAATGTTTTTATACTATTTGCATTCGCAGCAATATTACAAATGTATGTGGTATCAATTATTCTCCTGCTATGCAATAGTGTAACTGTCTTAATACAGCCAAATTTGTGTATATGTTAGAAAACAGAAATCACCAAATTTCACACAGGTTTATTTTCCCCTTTACCTTATGGAATGGCAGTCTCAGTATAGATGGTATTCTAGAATAACTTTCTTCAGAGCTTTTGTTTTATTTAATATTCAAAGTATGTGAATTTTGTTTCTTTTGAAAAGAATTTTTCGTACACTAATATAAGGACATCTTATCACAATAATAGTTAGAAATCACTAAGTGAAATATATTTTCTGTTGCAATACATATGCTTGTTATTCACATTATCCTCCTGGCATCCACTTCAGCTACTTTCCTAAGTAAAGAATAGGATTAAATGAATTATAAATGATGCATTGTGATTGAAATCTAATCTGAATGTTGAAGATACTTCAAAAAAGTATTCAGCAAATAAATACACTGATGAAACTTGAGAAATGTAGTAATACCGTAGCATCCCATCTTTAGTCACATCAAAGTATATATACTTCGTATTGTTTTCAGGTTTATTCAGACGATTGATACAACTTCTGGCATCTCTCTGCCTTTATCCCTTTTTTTTTTTATTTTCTCAGGATTAGGACAAGTATCTTAGAGCTGCTTCTCACAAATATGGGTTAGTAACCTCCAAGTGCAGCTGTTCAGCATCTGTCTTACAGGCACAGAGCTATACTGGTAGGTTTCGTAAAGAAACTGAGGGATCCATTTATAGCTTGTTTTAATTTCATTTTGTTAGACATACTCTGATTGACCTATTGATTGGACATAAAATTATTGTTCCAACTTAATAAATAAATTAGTTTATAGATACCCTAAGAGGCCTAAGTCATGCAAGAACATGGCAGAGTAATATTTTCAAATATTATTATAGTAAGTGAAACTTTGGTGTTAAATAAGACATATTATTTCTATACTGTTTATCAGCAACCTATGGCATATTTTAGGCATACAGTAATAAATGTTAAAATAAATGCATTTTTATATGTAAAATACTGCATTTGCACAATAAAATGTCTTATAATAATTGTAATGATACAAACATTCTTGATAGGTGCTATCTTTTATAGAATAGATGTATTTTTATTTCATTAAATAAATTCATCTACCATCAGGTCATGGAAACACTTCTAATAGTGACAGTAGTGTGACTTCTCTTGATAGCATTTCTCTTTTCTCAGCCTGGAGCATAATTTTTTGTGCACTCAGTCATTATTTCTCTTTTGCTTCTGTGCCAGCTCCCCCATACCTTAAACACAGTGTCTCATTGTCAGAGTCCTCACATAAGTGATTTTTCTCCTTTTGCCATATTGTGGAGTACGTATGTCAGTGCTACAAGACATCACAGAATGAAAAGGAGGTCAACCAGTAGTTATACCAGATGATGCAAGCAGCATTTTCTTTCTGTTCTCCATCATCTGTGTTACTTCCTTGCGTTTGAGATATGACAACTGTAACTGTCTTCACTTACTCAGTTGATTTATCTTTCTGGTTTTGCCCTTTAACATGGTTTTGGACCAATGGCAGCTGGAAGAGCAGCCTTGGTGGTTGGAATGTCTCCATAGTGGCATGGATTCCTTAGTTTTATGGTTTTGGACACCAACCCAGACTGCCATGTATTAAGAAAATTTTACAGCCTGTGTATCAAGCTACTGCTTCTGCTCCTTAATTTTCAGCTGAGTTACCAACCAATCTGCTAGAATCCTGTTGGTCAAGATCCCCTGAGAGATGAGTAAGGTCCAGGACAATAACTACTGGAAAAGGCACTTAGCAGGGACACAAGGCTTATGTAGATGACCTGACAATTGCTCCTTTCTCAGGTCCTTTCTAAAGGCTGCCAGTATCAATCAACAGTAAATTAATATAAGCCAGCAAAAATTTTATTCTATAGAGACACCTATATCATAACAACACTTAGAACTACACGAAGTACAGATTTAAACTATCCATACATACTAAGAAAAAAAAAAAGGTGGCACAGAGAGAAAGCAGGATTTATTCTATGAGTTTTATTTATGAAATTGATGCAGGATTTTTAGATAAAAAAGACAACTAATTTATTTGACACATACGTATCAAATAACTTTTTGAAAAAAAACCTTTTTTCCCCCTTTTTTCATTATTTACACCTTTTTCTTATATGAGTTTTTTTTTTTGTTTGTTTTTGGGTTTTTTTTTTTTCAGGGGGGGAATGAGTATTTACCTCATGAGGTCTATATTTTTGTAAAAGAGTTTCATTCTGATAAATATTCAAAGAGGGGATTTTCTAAAGTGTATGAAAGGTGGATGCCCAGTTCCCATTGATTTTTACCAGGCACTGGGAGTTTAAAAATCCCATATAGATTGATCAGGTAAATTAAAATCACTGACAGAATCAGTAACTGAACATGAAATAACATGAGTATCTGTTCTATTTGGATTTGATGCTCTAGTTTGTCGTGGGACGTCTTTCCCTTTCTCATAGTTTTGAAAAGGCAGATGTTCTGGAAATGGAATCTCAAAAGGAAGTTTCTAGGACGTGAATGTGGAAGTGGTGCATGTTGTGCTATAGAGTGATAAAATTAGCCTATTTCAACATTGGAATACATCTCTTACAGACCTCTAAACCATTCAATTTCATCTTGAATTAGTTTTTGAAATTATTCATTTGATAACTCATATTATTTCTAAAGTAAAGGGTTAGGGTTAATGCATAGCCTACACTTAGTTTTGTTCAGTTTGTACCACAATTGTTATTTTAACCTTGTAGATGCAGCCAGTAAAACATTGAAAAAGGGGGAAATGAAGGGGAAAAAAGGGCACTTTTCAGTTTTCTCTATCACATTACATCTGCATAAAAAAATTTAATCAGCACTATTGAAGGATTAATAAAAAGGAGAGTGGCAGCCACCCACCCAGAAACTCATCTGCCTTTGAAAAGATTTAATTTAGGTGTTGGTAGCTTTCTGTTATAGTTCCTGATTTTCCTGACACTTCATTGTTCCACTGGCCCTTCCCTCTGAAGCATTTTCACATTTATTCTTTTGCCACTTAAGATGTGCTAAATCCTAAATGTTTGCAAGGTTCTAGTTGAAAGATACCGAGAAGGGTCCTAAGGGATGAACAGCTACTTAAGACAGTAAATAGATTATTGTCCTGAAAATGGTAGATTGATAAGTTGGTTTCCTTTGAGAGCTAGCTGTTTATAATCAGTTGGGCTGTGCTTTATAACTCTGCTTATCATTTGAATAAACCTTCTCTTCTTTTGTGTTTACCCACTAGTCTCTTTGTTCTCCTTTCCAAAGTACTTATCAGTAGCAGTTCGCCTTTATTTTTGTACGCTTATTGAGTCTTCTTTGAAACACACAATGTCTTATTCTTACCGTGGTTCACTTTATCTCTGTGTTTTCCATGTGGAGTGCACTTTGTTGCGTGTGGATAACTGAAATCTATGTAAGCTTTAGGATGTAATACTGTCAAAGAACGTAATTTTTTTTTTTACACCATTAGCATTAGTTCGTCTCCAACTCTGTGAGGAAAGTGTATATGTACTCTTTCCAGAAACTTCTTAGCCTTTGGAATAGCTGCGTTTCTTTGGCTTTTCATAATTTCATGATTAATTAATATACATATGTATTTTTGATGTATTTAATATTCACCCTTTGCAGTTGTCTTAAAGCACTTTACCTTGTACTTTTTACAGTGGAGACTTCTCTTATTTCAGTTGTTTCAGTACTCTAGATCCAGTTTCTTCAATGTGGTATTTAGATCCTTTTATATAATGGCAGCAACTTCCATCATAGCAAAAGGCAATCCCTTTTAGCTTTGTATCACCATTAGCACGTTTCATTAGCTAATTCTGTTGTCTGCAGCCAAGTGAATAATTAGAATTCTTCGGGTTCTAAAGCTGGTCCTGCAAGAATAGTGTTACAAATTCGTGTAGCTTTATAGCTAGGGGTTTTTTTTCAGCTTACTCCAGGATGGTTTGTTAAATGTTTTATGTTTCTTAAAATAATCAGTTTGTTTTGGTTTTAACCATTAATTTGACATTTAATGACGATCTGTTGAAGAATAGAGTGTCTCAGTACAAATACATTAGTAGTATTGTTTGTCTCTAAAAAAATCAAGTATTTTATCAAAGAAAGAGTGGATTCATTTAGCATAGTCCAGTTTTGATCAATCACTGTTCTGATTTATCCTGGTTGCATTTTTTTCTCTGTGTCTTTGTCTATTTTTTATGTCAAAGCTCAGCTGTAACATATACATGTGTGTTTATACACATATAAACTGTGTTTATGTACATAGATACAGCATGAAACAATATAATGACATGAAGTATTTTTCTTATTTGACATACAATTGCATTAAACAGAATCTTTTATTTGAATCCTCCTAGCAACATTGTGATAATAGCTTTTGTTATATGACAGATAATCAGACAATCTTGGTGTCATTGTGGCATGATATAGTGTAGGAATATCTTTATTTTTTGCCACCTACTTGTCAAATATTTTTCTTATACAAGATGTTACAATCTAAGGCTCTTGGTCAGTAGGGAACTCACGGCACGGCTTTAAAGAATATACTTGTTAACATGAAACTTCCAGGTGGATATAACCTGTTGCTTAAATTCATCTCTGAGGGGTCCTGCTGAATTCAGTGAAATTAACATGTGTTTCATGTTAAATGTCTTTTTAAATGCATCACAGAATTATGCTGATATATGATACAACAGCTGGAAATCTCTAGAATTTATTAGTGCTTGTCTAGTGCAAGATTACTTTAGCCTCTTCATTAATAGCATACGCATGCATTCTGAAGAGATTTCAATGCCATATTTCATTAATGATTAGGAAAGAAAAGGGCCACTGTTGTTCCTATGTAGATAATAATGCCGTTCAGAAAATGGAATACTTATTCATAAAAAGGGAAATATTAAATTATGTATTTGATTTGTACCTGGATTTTAATTTTGTAGACATTAAATGAACTTTAAGTCTCAGTAAATTCCATTGCTATGCTTAAATGTGGTGGGTTAACCTTGGCTGGCTTATGGGTGCCCACCCAACTGCTCTGTCACTCCACCTTCTCAGGGGTGAATTGCGGAATCAGGATGTTTGGGTTAAAATGAATCTTTAAATATGATCTAGTCCAATCCCCTCTGCCATGGGAAGAGATACCATCAACTACATCAGGTTTCTCAGAGCCCTATCCAACTTGGCCTTGAACACTTCCAGGGACGGGGCACCTGCCGCTTCTCTGGGCAATCTGTTGCAGTATCTCACCACCCTCATGGTGGCTTCCACTTGATGTCATTGTCCTTGGATGTGGCCTTCTAGCAAGTTCCTTATTCTTCTAATAGTACGTGTGTCAAACACATATCTTGCCAATTTTGTGGTAACAATGTTGTGAGGGATCATGCCAAAGGTCTTACAGAAGTCTGCATAGGTCATGAGTTGCTCTTCCCTTGTCCACTGACAGAGTTATTTTAAGTAAATTAATCTGGCAGCATTTGCTCTTGGTATAACCATATTGTCTGTCTCCAGTTATCTCCCTGCCTTCATTTGACGTGATACATCTTCCAGGAAGACCTTTTTCCATAATTTCACTGGTATGAAAGTGAGACCGATGGGCCAGTAGTGCCCAGGTGTCCTCCTTTCTGCCATTTTGAAAAATGGGCATGATGTTTCTCTTTTTCCAGTCACTGAACTTCACTTTACTGCCACAACTTTTCAAATACGATCCTGAGTAGCTTGGTATCTCTGTCTGCTGTTCTCTCCCTCAGGATCCTGGGATGTGTCTGGCTGGGTCCCATGGGTCGCTCAATACTTCTAATGTGAACTTATAACATTTTCTTTATTCTAGCTTCTAGCATTCAGGCCTCTTGCAATCCCTGGAAATAAAAAGAAAAAATCACCTTTTATAACCAACCTTCATTTTCCTTCTAAAACAATGCACATTATTTTTTTTCAAATGAAAAATTTAAGATATTCCATAAGAATTTCTATATTCTTTCAAAGAACTCAGAGTGAAATGTTCAATCACAGCTTCTTTGTCTGTTCTTCATTCTGTTGCATTTTTTAAATTTCAGGAAGCAATATTAAGACTCAACTTATGTACACCAAGAACTTCTTTTTTTGTGGTTTACAATTAATCTCAGTCTAAACTGTAATTAAAAATGCAGTATCTGCTTTGCTATTTGTATATGTATTTTATTTCTTCAGTGTCCATGGAAGTGTATCTTTCCATTTAAAAAGCTTAGTAGCTATTCAACATTTTACAATCGGAAAAACCATCTGAGAACAAAAAAGATAAGAGAAGTCTATTAGGAATTTTTTGCAGGACAGTGGGTCTGTCATTCTTGCATTTTTAAGAAAAAGAGGCCTCTAACAGTTTTTTGTTTCAGGCAAAAGCTGGAGCCACTTAGAGTGTGAAAGTCAAGTGTTACATCTCTATCTTTTTCTCTCTCTCTCTTCTGTTGTTGTAAAGGCTGGAGGGCTTTTTTTTGACTTCTCTTACTTCCTAGTAACTGCATGAGACTAATCTTAATAGTAATAGATGTTCTTGGGATCTAGTCAGATTAGTATTTGCAGTGTATTTTTGTAATTTACTGAACATTTGATTGTACTTACTTTAGGAGATGTAATTGCAAAAAAAACACCAACAGTATTTCATACAACTTAAAATGTATTCTCACATTTAATAGCCATTTCTTTCATATGAAAAATAATCAGAAAATAATTTACATCGGTTGACCAAATGTTGCATGTTATCCATGAGCCATCAGTGTGCCCTCGTTGGAACAATGGGGTGCAGTAGGAAGAGCACTGCCAGCAGACCAAGGGAGGTGATCCTGTCGCTCTACTCAGCGCTGGTGAAGCCTCACCCGGAGTGCTGTGTCGAGTTCTGGGCTCCTCAGTGCAGGGGAGACATGGAGCTCCTGGAGTGGCTTCAGTGGAGCATGACAAAGGTGTTTAAGGGACTGGNTTCCACGTGAATATGAGGAGGAACTTCTTTACTGTGCAGATGGCAGTGCACTGGCAGAGATTGCCCAGAGAGGCTGTGCAGTCTCACTCACTGGGGATATTCAAGAATTGTCTAGATGCAATCCTGTGCCATGTGCTCTGGGACGATTCTGCTTGAGCTTGGAGGTTCGACCAGATGATCCTAACGACAGTCTCTTCCAACTGTACCCATTCTGGGATTCTGTGATTAGCTTTACTTACTACTTATTTGCATTTTGGTCTTTAAATTCAAGAATGACAAGCTTTTAACCCTTATGTATCATCTGAAGTATAGCAACCTTGTCACAGTAGTCTTAATTTTACATTGAAACAATGTCTCTTTGCATCTCTTCTGATTGCTTCTTTGTAAGAAGACAGTTAAAGCTTACTGTCAGAAAAAGTTCGATCTTGAAGACTGAGTGAAGTGAATCCTATGTGTACTCTCCAGAGTTTTTGTAATAAATAAGTGGGATTTAAATATTTTTGGGAGTAGGTTCTGAAAGCTATTTTATACAATTTTCTTTTCAATAAGGTATGTCAAAATATTTTTAAGAAGTAAAGAATCCGGGAAGCACTTCATGCCATATTACTTGAAATGTTGAATTGCAGTTAATTCTCATTCCTTGATTTTAAAATCTTCTAAAATTCTTTAAAAATAAAAAGATTTTACATTCTTCTCTAAAAATCTAAACCAAAGGTAAAGCTATTATTCTTGTAAATGCCATGAAATATTTTAGCAAACTGATTTAATTTCTTTTCTCCAAAACAGATTTTGGAAATCTGTCCTGTGTCTTTTGCTTTTATGTGTGTGTGTGTATTTGTTTGTGAGTATATATGTATGTGTATTTCCACATCCTGGAAAAAAACGTAATTTAGTGTTTACAAAAATGTGCAGAGCTTAAACCAGTCTCTGATCAGTAGAAATGTAACTTAAACTGAGCTTCTGGTGCTTCTATCTTGCTGCAAGTTCTTTTCTATTACATATACAGAGAAAGATTCCTATATTAGAGGGTTAAATATTGCTTAGCCTCCAGCTTCTAGTTCTTAATAAGAAATTTTAAAAAGTATTAATCAAAATATCCCAGATATCAACTTCTTGTAAGGATGTACATGGTACAAGTAAAATTTCTAGTTTCCTGAGTTTGGCGTTTCACAGTTGTAGTAGCATTTTGGTTACTATGGAGTTTTTTAGTGTAAAATCGATCCATCATGCAGCCCTTATTATCCCTTCTTTATACCTATGTAATTCCTCCTTTGTACAGTCTAAAAAAACCCAACCCAAAGTAAACCAACATTCAGGAATACTTCGTATTTGTAACACCCCTTTACACAAAGTACAAGGATTTTAACCTAATGTTTTTGTGGAGAGGTTCTTTGTATTTATTTAGCTTCAAATCCTTTCCTGTTCTGTCAGGGAATATATAAGAGGATGCAGGCTTATGAAAAAGATTTTTAATTTATAAATTTTCTGTTTCCATATCACAATGAGAATGTTTTCCACCTTCTACTTACTGCATGTATTTTTATGTCTTTGTTTTATCTTCCCAGCTCTAGAAAATTTTTACCCTGTAAATTTCAGTTATAGGTGTAACATTTAAGTGCTCAGGCTGGTATCTTACGAAGTACTGCAGAAGTTGTTTTGAAGTATTTGAAATAAAGGAAACTAAGATCAAGGTCTTGAGGAGTAACTAGTCCTAGAGTTTGCTTACAGTATGCAAAATTCTTTTTTTCTGATTCAGCAGCATGTTTCCCGTGTTGAAAAGTTGGTATTTATGGCATTCTTCATACACGCACACTAATTTTCCTCAGAGTAAAGAAAAATTCTCAGAACGAAAATCCTCTTGTGAATGGTTTGAATGAAGTTATCATTCATGAGGGCTCTTTGACATTGCTGCAGTTGCTAACCCTTGGATCAAAACACAGTGTAAATATAAAGTATAGTTTAAAATGTAAAGTACTTTTTTTAAGACTGTCTTTTTATGTAAACCTGTGAAAAATTGACTAAAACAAATACAAAAATTCTAATCAAAGTCCTAGGGAGTATTTGGAATATTGCAAATTTTATGTACAATAAAATTGCTGTACAGTCTAATGCTGGGAGTGAGTACTTCCATGAAGAGAGAGAAACATTTTGTAACTGATAAAACTGTGTCAATGTTTTAAGGTCTCAGCCTCCTTGTAAACATACTTTAGTTCAGCTAAAATCAGTCACTCAGGTAGTTGTGTCAGTTTCTATTAGATCAAACAAGGAGAGGAATAACAGACTTGAAATGACAACTGTGGTATTCTTTGCATAGTTCTTATATTTCTACTCACATTTGCCAGCTATAAGTAATTTCTTCTAGAACTGATGTCTCATATATTTGAGGAAAGATCATAGCATTAAATAAAAAGGGATCTGTATATGGAGTCAAGGAAGGAGCCATTGTTCCGTCTCCATGTATCCATTACCATTCAATGCCAACACATGAGAGGGATCTTAAAATGACTACAAGTCATCTAGTACCCAGTGCCTTAAGTACTGCCCAGATGCTGGAGTTCCTAAATGAGTTTTGACCAGGCTCATACACTCCAAAGCATCTGTTTATGAAGTTTCATAGTATCTCTAAACTAGTATTGTCATCATTTTTCTTTGGACAGAAGAGCTTTGTAGCTAGTTCTGTTTTCTCCTCAAGGCACCACACACCCCTACTGAAGTTACTTACATTTTAGCACTGACTGCACAACTCCAGTAGTGTCACTGGTGCAGTGGGTAGTGCCTTTTGGTGGGATGTAAGAAAAGCCCATACTTCTAGAGAGCAGTTACTGCTTTTTGGGAAAGGCCAGGTAAAGCTTGGGGCAATGTGAAATGGGCTGTGAGATCAGGTACTTCTCTCATGAGAAGAACTCATATGACTGTACATGATCAACTGCAGAGCAGCTGCAAGTTTCTGCTATCCTTTCAAAATGGCACACACACGAGAAAATCACTGTAGTTCTAGCAGAATGGTCACTAGTGACAATGTACTATTTGTGCCCAGACGTAATGGAACTTCTCAAACAGAAGTCTTTATCATAAGTAATTAAGTATTACCTGGGTTCTTAATTTTTCATTCTGAATTGGGACCTGGAGGAACCATAAGGAACAGTTGTTGCACTGTTGTGTTTTTTGGTATTTTTTCTTTCCAGTGCGATCTGAATTAGGTACAGAGACAATTTTTCAGAGACAATTTTTCTTATCTGTTTTTTTAAAGATGATAAAGCTGGGAAGCTAACCATTGGTGGAGGACTTATGAATATCTTTTTGGTCTGAAGGAAACACTTCAAATACTTGCTGTTTCAAGGATCTGGATATGCTGCTTGGTAGCTTTTTAATACATTTCAGGGTGTCATTTGTGTTAGATCTGCACATATATGAAGGTGAAGTAACTGAGCATCCAACTCAACAAAAAAGTAAGGGGGGAAATAACTGCCTATTTTTTAAATTAAGTATGTGAACTGTCAACACAAATTTGACTGACTGAGATACATTAATATATCCCGGAGACTGTGAACAGTTTTTCTCTCTCTATTTGTATATTTTTTATAAATTACACATCCTCCCCCCCTTTTAGTTTCCCTTAAGACACTAATTTTTCTACTTATTTATGTGTATGTGAGATTTCTCAGTTGAAGATAAGTGACAATTACCACTGACTGGCATATTTTTGTGCTTTTCCCAGTGTCCAGGGTTAGAACAGGTTCAGTGAAAGAGCCCTTCCTTTTAACAAAGACTAAGGTTTGTCTGGTAAGCAAGTGTCCTAGTTAAAATCCAGAGATGTAAACAGTGACTGGAGGGTCACCCATGACTGTTTTAATGACATTCATAACATTGTCAGAAAGCCACGTTGTGTTAGGCTGTATTGGTAAGTCTGGTGAGCTTTCCAACGGTGTTGAGTGTGGTGAGATGGTGAGTTGCCAGTACTTGGAGTCATGAGGATGAGCTTTAAGCCTTGGTGTGAGGTACTGAAGTAGTTGATAGTAGAATGTGAGTGAGGGAGAGGAGATGGAGACTATCAGGTTGCCGCCCTGATGACCCCAGCAGAGTCCATAAATGGATCCCCAGACTGAGCCACAGTGTCTCTGGGCCAACAGTCTCTGTACTGCCAGCATTGACAGTGCCTTGAAAATTAATGTGTGTAACTCTACAGAAAGCAGAGTGTGGTACTGCACTGGACGATGTACCAGAACGGCACAAATGTAATACTTCTTCTGGGTCTCATCATGGGAGTGTATATTGTTTGAATTACATTAAAAACCCCAAGATCTCTAGAACAGATGTTGTGCTATTTAAGAAGTAATGGCTATGTAGACTATATTTTTGAAGGGGGAATATGAAGCTTCATTATTCTTTTGATGAAACTGACTGTGGGTAAACATATGAACGAAACACGTTTTATCACTGTATTGATTACATTATGCATTAGTTGAAAGTTGATGTGAGAATGTAGATAAATGACTTTTTCATGTTGCTAGGAAAAGGAGGATCAGTTTTTTTCCTTGAGAAATCTTGTCTGTTTGCATTAACTTCCATTATTACTGGTTCTGGTGTTACGTTTGCACGTGATAATGAGGGCAGAGTCATATAAAACAAAAATTCTGACCAGAATACAGTACCTTTCTGTAACGATCGCAACACTTTACTGATAAAACACTCTTCACATATATATATGAAAGGAATTGTGCTAATTTTTGGAACACAAGTTTCCATCTTCTTTTATAAGTAGCCCTGTTAGATCTATAGTAAGGAAAATGTGTAGCACTCTTAAGAATAAGAAAAATTTGATTTACTGGTAATTAAACTACCTTTTTAAAATTACCATATGTACTTAGATCAGGATCTTTTTGTACCTTCTTTAAATGGGTGTATTTTTTTGAGCTGTGTTATTGGCAAAAGCTCTATTGAAATTTTTGGCTTTCTGTCTATGGGTATGAGAGACATTAAGAAAAAGAGGGGGAAGAGAGCTTGTGGACAGTTCTAGTTGCATGTAGGTTTGCATATAAAGGATAAGGGATTTGTAGGGAGAGGCTCATTTTTTCTTACAAGCTTTACTTGTGATTTCTTAGCTTTTTTTGTTTCTTTTTGTTTGTTTGTTTGTTTCTTTTTTTTTTAATTTTTTTTTTTGCTTTAATAAGCAGCCTGGCAAAGACATAAAGAAGCTAAGGAAATAAAGCATCATTTGACTTTTACCACAGAAACTGATGACTTTTCTATCACAAATTGCATCAGAAGTTACCAAGGCCCATTTAGTCATGCATGGTAATACTCAAGTTTAATTAGAAAATAAAGGTAAGGATTGTTGTTAAAATAATAAAATACCACATTTAGCTAAGTGTGTAGTGTTTCACTGATGCTGGCAGTAATTTTAAGAGTGCAGTTATTTTTAACAGATACCTTTCAAAAATGAGATATATAATATAATGGAATTATGTAACATTTTTGCATATTGGAATTTAAGCCTAAGACTTTGCAAGGATTTGTAGTGTGTTATTAAACTCTAGTTAATTCATAAATACTGTTTTACTTCTTGAATTTTGAACAGTCTGTGATATTCTTAACAGAACCCCAGCTAAATCATACCAGCTGTGGACAGTGATTAATGCAGTGAGCAAGGAGAGCTCAGCATGCATGAAAGGAGACCATAACAAGGACAAAGCAGACACAATGTTGATTGTAATGAAGCTGGATTCCCATGAGGGGTAGCATCATAATATTACTTCTATCTCTTGCCTTTCTTTTTTT
>VWZT01001442.1:24997-44552 GCA_013397055.1 Pachycephala philippinensis | reverse complement strand
TAAATTTAAATTTGGTATTGGGCATTGGCTATTTATTTTCTAGATTATGTTTATTTGTTTTCAGGTGCATCAGCTAACCTACTTGAAAAGGCAGTGCACTTTATAGAGATTGCAGACAAAGGTTTAAAAGTAATAGTAGGTTCCTGCTTTTAAAGTTAAAAGCAGTCATATTTTCTTTTACTGGTATGCAGTATTGCATACCCTGTATTGAGTCTATGGGGCTCGGGTGTTCTTCATTAAAATCACACTTTCTTTTGTCATATCTTCTTACAGTTTTTCATTCTGATAGGGTGCT
Source organism: Pachycephala philippinensis (assembly GCA_013397055.1). Lineage (NCBI taxonomy): Eukaryota > Metazoa > Chordata > Aves > Passeriformes > Pachycephala > Pachycephala philippinensis. The sequence continues at coordinate 44,257 of VWZT01001442.1, read as the reverse complement.
GAATTTGTTCCATCCTGGCTTGATCCTGAATTTTTTAAAGTAAAATACAGATCAAGTGTTGTGGACAGTAAAACATTAGGGCTTGATCACAGAAGTGGTAGAAGCTCATTCCTATTATCAGGCATTAATCAAGTAATGCTATCATGAATCAGCATGAATTAATACATTTACAGAAATTCTGTTATTCTGTGTGAAACAATGATAGTCTGTGTTTTATGAATAGAAATTACAGCTGCAAATACAGCTGAAATGTACAGTATCAAGAAGTTGCTCAGTTTTTCTATCTGAGTAGTAATTCTCTGTCCTTATTTTTATGAATTTTTTTGTAAATTGCTCTCTCTTCTATCCATTGGTGGTAAATACGAAAGTAAAATAGAACCGAAACAAAAAACATCAACAAAACCCACTAGTGGTAGGAGTGGATTTAACCAAGATATTCTACAGTAAATAAACCATGAAGATATTAAGTGCTTTGAAATGGTGCACCGAAACTAAAGTAGTTAATGTGGTTTTACTTGAACTACAGTTAATTTAATGGGATCAGAATTGGAGAAACCTAAAGATATATTTGGCATAGTAAGCATATTTCTTTTTGTGAAGCTAAATTAAGCTTGACTTTCTACGTTTTATCATAAATCAAATTTACGTGCTAAATAAGATGGTTGGACTGGATGATCTGAAGAGTGTCTTCCAACCTTGATGATTCTGTGATTCTGTGCTGAGATTTCCTTACCAGAAATCCTAGCTGAACCTTTCCATTGCACACAACTTACTGTGAGAGAACCTGTGCAGCTGAAAACTGTGGTAGGAGGTGTGGTTTTTGGCTAAATGTGTGGTGATACAGATATACAGTTTTATTCCCATAGTACTCCACAACAAATCTTCCTTTTTTTCATTTCAACTCCTCTTATCTTACATCAGACTTCCCAAGGTAATTTTTGTTTAAGACCATTAAGCACTAATGTTTTTTTCTAGAAGTCTACAAGCACAGAAAATTAATTTTGCCTGTGTGTTCTTTATTGCACCACGACAACTACTGCTGTCATTATACTGTGGTGGGATTAACAATCCTTCTGAAAGAAATACGATGTTTCAAGCTTAGATTATTTCAGTGCCTCAAGAAGGTGTTCTGCAAAAATTGGTTCCCGTTGCATTTTAGTTCATCTCTGGTTGCATAGGTGTCAGAAATGGCTAATGAAGGTAGTTGGTTTCTTCATGGAAAGAAATTACATTAAGTCACATACTGGAGTGATCCACTGATCTTACACACGTAACTGTCAGCAACTATGAGACATTTGTAATGTTCACTTCCTACTTATATGGCTGGATTTGAATTTAGAGAGATGGCACGCTGTCATTTTCTGAGCATACCAATAATTGTCTAGCTCAGTATGTCTCAGATTAATTATTCTCTGCCTTTATTTTATAATGCAGTTATATGTATATTGGAGTGCCTCTAGATACATTGTAAATTGAAAATAGTATTTCAGAATATTGTAAATTTACTCTGTTTCACTTGCAAAGCTGCTTTCTAGGCGAGTTGGGTTTTTTTTTTCTCTATAAGATACTAATAATTTTCCAAAGAGCAAAAGTGTGCACAATGACTATCAATTGGAAAACAAAATGAAATTGTCTTTTAACTATTTAATCTAGGCACTTACATATCTTTGGTCAGAATGCTTTTATTTATTAGTAGGTAGTAGTAGCAGTGGAGTTTTATGTCCAGGGATAATGGTGAATTTAAAATACAGCTACAGTTGAAAAGCATATGATTCCTCTTTAATAGAACCTTTCTACTCCTAAAAATGGGGTTTCTAATACATCTGAACTGTGGAAATAAAATGGGAAATTAAATAGGAAATGACACAGTGGTGTATATTTTGAACTAGGTTTTGTCCTTCTTCGAATGGGTATTGTTTTCTCAGCTCTAAATATATGGCCCATAAAAGTGGCCCAAGGGAGCCAAACCTTTTATGTGTTTTAATAAGCTAAGTGCTATTATAAAAGAACCATTAATGGTTTTATTCTAATTCTAATTGGATGTTAAGAAATACTGACTCTAAATCATACCTAGCTTATTACAGGTTCGGGTTCAGAAGCAGAGGAGTGGAATAGAGTTTAGGCTCACAACAGTAGTTGTAGGGTCTACATTTTTTCTAATTTCTGCATAGCATTTCATCACATTTTGAAACACTCGGGCTTAACTTCAAAACATACAGCAGAATGCCATTTCACTGTGAAGCAGTGAGCTCTGCAGCTTTAAGCTCATGCAGATGAGGGAATAACACAACACAGGGCATAACTGAGGCCAGAGCATGGCTTCACATCTTAAGGATCATGTGTTACAGGTAATTTTCAGTTCCCTTGCTAGTCATGGTGATTCTGATCAGAATCGTGTAAGTAGATGGAGAGGTGTCACTAATGTTGAATTGCACCATGTAAAGAGAGACCCAGTGCAATTAGTGGAGCTACGTAAAGAAAAACTTACTGATTTGGCTGAAGTCAGGGCCTCAGAGTCTAGAACCTTATGAATGTTTGCATTGCTAATCTTTTCTGTCAAAAACCTATGTTTTGTGTGATGCTTACATTTATTTATTTTTGCAGTAGTTACTGCAAAACATTCTAAAAACTCTGAGTAGAGCATGTAATACTTGTGTTTCAGTGTGTATCAGCTTCTGCTGGGCTTGTGTTAAAAATAAATATTGACAAATCAATGCTTTTTTTATTTATGCATATTGTGCAGATGAACGCTTTTTCGATCAAATGTTCCTATTATGATACAACCAAACAGGTACTGACAAAAAACAGTTATTGGGCCATCCATGTTAAGTAAGGCTAGAGGTTTTATAATTTTTTTATTGCTAATCATAAGGGGAATTGTTTCTGTTTCTACATGTGACAAAATATTTAAAAACCAAAGGTTTTGCCTTCCCTATGGGTTATTGTAAAATTTTTTATGTTCAAGAAATATTTTTATTATTACCATTTCTCATCTTTTAAAAGCTAAGAATTATTAAAACAAAGAAAGACTGGTGCACATAGGGTTTTCTGTACTATTTTTCATGTTCTGTGAAAATTACTTGAGTTTCTAAAAAATGGGTAATTCAAATGCAGACCTTATTTTAAATTAAGTGAATTGAAATGGGGATTATGCAAACTTTCAAGTTATTTTTTGAAAAAAAATCCCTAATATATTAATTTCAACAGAATAAGTTCAAGCACTGTAAATTGTGATCTGTTAAATTTCCTTGGTAGTCATGGAAGATGTATTTGAACACCTAATTTAAGGGCTAAGAAGCTCTTTGCATTTGGATAAGCTTTGAAATAGATAAATAAATAAATATTTTCCACCAGTAACAGAACCCTTAGTATAACACAATACTGTAGCTGAGGACAAAGTTTTAATCAGGATTGTTGCTTAGATTTTCTTGTTGTTGTAATTATGGAATGTATGAATTAATTGAAGTCTATTAAACTGTTTTTGTTTTTTCAGTGCATTTTTTTAAAATCTGTAATAAGATGCACTTGAATTAGGACTTTTTGGACAGCAGCATAAGCAGCATTAGTTTGAATAATTGAACTGAAAACAGAATGTCAGGTTACAAAACTCAGGAAGATGCTGGGGGGGGAAAAATGTTAAGTATCTCTGAAATTTTGATTTTTAGAGTTGAAATACCCAGACAATGCTGAAGACCCATATGTAATGCTAAATCCTTTTTTGGGAATTAGTGTGCAACTCAGATTAGTTTTCACTATAATTATGGCTTTCGTGACAGATGATGAAAAGTTTAATGAAAAGTCAATTACATAAACTACTTGAATCTCATGGAGCTTAATTATAGGGTCCACATTCTAATAAAATTATTTTTCAAGCTTCATTGAGAGGACCTCACCAAAATCAGAAAACCTACAAGTAACTTAATAATGAATTATTTCGAAGGTTTTTGTAATGTTACATTTACTAACTTTGTGATATTACAAAAACTGAAATGGGAGAGACAGAAGGATGATGTTCTACAAACTTTTTTCTTTCAGAGATTGTGACAAGGGAATGATTCTGTTGAAAGCAGTTGAAAGCACAGCTAAAAATATGAAACACTTTATGTGCATATGCAAAAGCTTTTTTATAGCTTTTTTAAAGGCTGTACCATCTTGTTAGAAAGACAATCATTTCAAATAATGTTTAATTTGCTTTCCACTACTACTATTATTATTATTTTTTTTAACTGATTTTTTAATACATTAATTTGGATCAGATAATTTCTAATGTTTGTAACTGATTGTGCCTAATCTAATTATGCTAGATTTAGCTTCTTGGAAATTAATTCCTTCCACATGGGAAAAAAGTGAAATATGTCTAAAAAGGTTAACTTATAATTTCTGAATGGTCTGCTCTTTTATCAGTGGGAAAATACAAAGGCTACACGTTGCTATGTTTTGCAAATTACAGCCTAAGCTTCATTTTAAGGAGTAGTTACTAGAATAGAGTAGAAATTTGGTAGCTAATGGCCTAGAGTCTCAGAAGTTGTAAATGTGTAATGCTTTAATGGAGAGTATTTTACACCTTAACATTTTCTTCAGTTTAATGCTGAAGTAACAACAAAGAGATCTGTGAAAACATGTCTTTTAACTTCTTTTGAAGCGGAAAAACAGGTGACTGTGTTGCAAGGAGTTGCCTTCCACTGCTGTGGAAGTGTCAGCCTGATCTTCATTCTTTCTGATCATGTTGAGTATCCTTGTGTGATGGAAGTAAAATGGTGTATTACTGAGAAGCCAGCTAATACAGGATATGCCTGGGCAGAACTTCTGTGTCTGACATCTGCTTCCTTCTTGAAATTATGAATAGATGTCCAGGATGGGTATCCATGCTGCTTGTTACATCTTACAGCTTGAAGTTTGTGCTTAGGCTCTTTCTGGAGCTGAACAGGAGAATGTTGCATGCCATGCAGATGGCAAAGGCATGCGGGCTGTTTGCCATACAGCAGTTGAATCTTAAAATAAATAACTCAGCATAGTATTTTATTTGTATTTAAGAGATGGAACTGTTTGACTCAGATTTATTTAAAAAAGGAAAGCCATCAGGTTTTCATTGTCTGCTGTGAATGTAAATGAGAAAGATGTCCATTGCTTTTATATTGCATCATGTGCAGCAGTAAACTGGAGTGGCTGTTAAAATAATCTCTGTTAAACACTATACTACAGTTGTATTAGCAGTAGAGAAAAAAGAGGGAACTTTTCAGCTGTAGCTTCATCTGATGTATTCACACCATTACAGCTTAAAGTTAGTGGAATATGAGTAGATAATAATGTAACAATTAAAACCAAAATATAGTTTTCCTGGCTTGGCTAGCTTGTTACGTAACTGGCATCTCTGTTGCTTGCAGCATCTGCAATTTTTCCTTTATGCTCTTTTATTATGTCATAATATTAAGTAGAGGTCATTATTCCTTTGAGAAAAGGTGAAATTTAAAAAAAAAAAAAAAGCGTGTGTGTAAATAGACATGATATTCCAGAAAGAATATTTTTGGATCTCATATCTACAGCATGAGATAAAAACTGCTAACACTGGAATGAATTTGAAGCTAAATGGTTGATCAAATAGTTTCAAAATGAAAAATTTTTAATTACTGTTTTCTATCAAAAAACCCCATGGTCCTAATGGAATACACTGGATTTGTGCAAAGATGGGGAGTAATGGTTTATAGCAAGATACAGGAGTGGGAAGATAGGAGCAGAAAATACATGATTTAGAAACAAGCCAAATGAGAAGCAAGATCTGAGGACTGTTAGAGATACAGCCGTGGTAGACATATTAAAGTTGACGGAAGCTGTGGAAGGAGAAACCAAAGGGAAGAAAAGCAATGAAAGTTTTCTTCTGCATAGCCTGAGAATTAATCCAGGTTTCATGGGATCAAGGATTTCTCTGTTTTATAAGAAATAGTCTCTAAACTGAGTAGAATAATGGTTGGCTGTCTTCTGTCTTCTGGCAGACATACCTGCTTTAGTGATTACAAGTTACTTTATGCTGCTGCTGCTCCTACGTATCAGCAGAAGTGTATGGATGACTTGGAATTTGTAGAAATACATGTTATACTATAGAATTCCTTTTTCTAATAGGAATAAAAAACCAACTTTGTGAAGATTTGTATGTTTTCACTTAGTGGGAAATGCTAGAATCAAAGATATTCTTACAACTATTTCCCTATATGGGTGCAAGATAATATAATTACACAGGCTTTCTTTCCCTGGCCATCTGCCAGGCTTCAAGCTCAGGCTCTTTGCTGTAAGTCCTTTGCAACTTTCATTCTTTATTGAAGTTGTACAATGAATAAATCAGGGAATTTTGGAAAGTAAAGCTTAGGAAGCTCTTGAAAGATGACAGTGCTATAGAGTACAGAGACACCAGGCAGGTTGTTAAGCAGAAAGTAGTCGCTATTTGTACTAGGTAAAGTTTTTGGTAGCAGGGGCCCACAGAAGCTGTTTGAAGTTTCCCCCATGTCCAACAAAGCCAGTGCCAGATGGTAGCAAGGTGGACCTGCTGGTGGCCAAAGCCAAGCCCATCAGCAAAAGTGGTAGTGCTTCTGGCGTAACAGATTTAAGAAAAGGAAGGAAGTTGTCATGCTGGGGCAATTGGTGCCAGAAATGCGAGGAGTGGGAATATGTGAGAGAAACAGTCCTGCAGACACCCAGGTCAGTGGGAAGGAGGGTGTGGAGGTGGTCGAGGCAGCAGAGCAGATTCCTCTTGCAGCCTGTGGTGAACACCATGGTGAGGCCGCTGTGCCCCTGCAGCCCCTGCTGAAGCAGATACCCACCTGCAGCCTGTGAAGGACCCCATAATGGAGCAGGTGGATGTGCCCAGACAAGGCAGTGACCCTGTGAGAAGCTCCTGCTGCAGCAGGTTTGCTGACAGGATCTGTGACCCGGTGGGGGACCCGTGCTGCCTTAGTCTGTTCCTGAAACACTGCACTCCATTGGAAGGACTTGTGTTGAAGAAGTTCGTGGAGGAGTGTCTCCTGTGGGAGGGACCCTACACTGGAGTAGGGGTGGAGGGTGAGGAGAAGGGATTAGCAGAGACAAGGTGTGATGAACTTAGAGCAATGCCCATTCCCTGTCTCTCTGTGCTGCCAAAGGGCAGGAGGAAGAGAAGAACAGAAATGAAGTTGAGCCCAGGAAGAAGGGAGGGGTGGGGCAAAGGTGTATATAAGATTTGGGTTTATTTCTCATTAACCTACTCTGGTTTGATTGGTAATAAATACATTAATTTCTCTGAGTTTGTTTTGTCTGTGACAGTAACTGGTGAATGATCTCCCTGTCCTTCTTGTGACCTGTGTGTCTTTTGTTGTATTTTCTCTCCACTCCACAGGCTGAGGAAGGGAGTGACAGAGGTTTTGGTCTGCAGCTGGCACCCATCCAGGATCTACCCACCATGCTGTTTGACCATGTATTTGTCACATATATGGCTCTTTTTGAAATACATAATGTCTTCATGAACAAGATCAATTTTTGCGACTACAGTTTAACGGCAGCCTAAATAAATATTTGACATCAGCCATATGATATGTTATAGGCTTTTCAGGAGTGAAGGAGGTCAATGACAGTCATTAAATATTTAAAGTAGTCTTTTGTGGGATTCTTCATATGTTACAATTTGAGCAAAAAATTGGGAGTTCAGAAGCATGCTCATCTGTCTGGGTGCAGACTGCTATGCTGACAGAAGTACAAAAATGCGGATTCATGAAACCAATGGCATTTATCATTATGTAGCTTAGCTTGTTTGTATCTCTTTTACAGCTCCAGAAAGTAAATGTCTTATTACATACTACAATAGATTGATATTTTATAGCAGAAGGAGAACTGAAGTCTCAACTGCTGTAAATTATCAAACTGCAGATTTAATGTATTGGCTGGGATGTTTATTTCACTGGAAAACAGAATCTGGAATGATCTGAATGACGAGTGTGTAAGAGAAACTTTCTAGCAGATAAGAATCATAGAATGATTGAGGTTTGAAGGGACTTTGGAGGACATACAGTTCAGAACCCTTTGCAATGGACATGGATACCTTCCATGTGGACCAGATTGCTCAAAGGCCCTTCCACACTGGCTTTCAGCATTTCCAGGACTGGGTCCAGTGCCTCACCGCTCTCATCAGAAGAATTTCTTTCTTACATCCAATTTAAATTTACCCTCTTTCGGTGTAAAACCTTCACCCCTTGTCCTCTCACTACAGGCCCTTGTGAAAAGTACCTCTCCATCCTTCTTTTAAGACCCCTTTAGATACTGGAAGGCAGCTGTAAGAACTCCCCAGAACCTTCTCCATGCTGAACAACCTAGTCTCAGGTTCTAATATGAGATTGGTCATTTTGGGTATCTACTGGCTGTGATCCCATATTTCCTGAACTGAAACAAGACATTAAATTTCTGTTACACTCAGTGGGCAAAATGAAAAACAAAGAGTAATTGGACCCTAAAATGTGAGATTGGAGTCAGGTTCCTGAGTGAGGAAGTATTTAGTGTTGGTGGTTACAACTTGAAGATATACGATGTATCTACTGTAAGCACTCAATTTCTCACTTTTCTGAAATGTGTTTTCTTAATAAATGAGATCACTGACTACCTTTCAATATATTTTCTGTAATTTTAGTATCTGTGAGTCAGCAGCACAGAGTTTCTTGTGAGTCAAGCTGATGAACGTTCTACTCTGATAATTCCAAACTGGAGTGCAGAGATAGTGACTTCTTTCTTACATATTTTGTTTTGGAGGCCATTTTACAGGTTTGTGTAAACACACGTTGCAGGCTATTAAGAAAGATAAGCAAAAGTTTAGTTTCCTACAGTTATCCACAAAGAGACTTAGTAATCTTTCCTTCAGCTGTGTTTTGCTCTGCTAAAAATGCATCTATTGTTATAAAGTTAGCAGAGTTGATTTTAATGCCATTCCTGCAGACTAAGTCTCGCATACTTTAGCATATTGTGTTAAGTTTGGCAAGAGTCGGCTGTCTGGCCTTATTTTATACGTAGACTGTAAACATTTTAGGGGGTAAGATTAAGATTGTAAGCATTCTTGAAGGAAGATTATCCTATCTGTTTTTGTTGGATATAGTAAAGTCAGATCCTATTTGATGAGGGTGCTAAATGTTCTGAAAATACTAAATAATGCTGATATAAATAAATATATTGTTTATTAGTTTGTAATGTAATTTCTGTTCATCCTTGTTTACCCATCTAGCTTTATTTCACTGGAATTTTTCTTGATTTCTTCCAAGATTACAGGGAGGACTAACAGAGCTTGAAGAAATTGATAATGTCAGTAAGTAGAGAAACTTAAGGCCCACTGCCAGTGTAGCCTGGATATTTATGAGGACTTTTGAAACACAGAGGCATGATGAAGTGCTGCAAAGAATTGCATTCAGTACATATGGAGATTTTTTATATAAGGACACACAGATATGTACTTGGCATCACTTCACAGGGAATACTTTTAACTACAGGCTGTTAGAATTTCTACTTCTGTGTAAATTTTTTATGCTGTAGGATCAGACCTAGGTTTATCAAATACATGAAAACATGATAGATTTCCTTTCATTGCTGCAAATCAGCTTTGCCCTCTCTCCTGTATCTTGCCATTCAAAAAAGCTGAACTCTAAACGAACAGGGTATATAAATGTGGAATGTTTATATCTCTTTCTCTTCTCCTTGTAGTTCATTACCTTATGAATACAACTCTAGAAATTAGTTATGATTAAGAGAAATTAAAATGAATTAACAACTAAAACTAATTAAATAAGAATAAATATTAGGGTAAATAGAAACCTATTTTCTACTTGCCGAATTGCACATACTTCTGGAATAAAATTCCAGAATTACTCTCTTCTCTCTGGTAACCAGTGACAGGACCTGAGGGAGCAGCATGAAGTTGTCAGGGGAGATTTAGGGTGGATATTAAGAAAAGGTTCTTTACCCAGAGGGTGTTTGGGCACGGAACAGGCTTCCCAGGGAAGTGGTCACAGCACCAAGCCTGACAGAGTTCAAGGAGAGTTTGGACAATGCTGCCAGACACGTAGCACAAGTCTTGGGACTGTCCAGTTCAAGACCACAATTGGACTTGATGATTTTTGTGGGTCACTTTCAACTAGGGTGTTCTGTAATTCTGTGAAAAGAAATTCTGTGCTCATACTTTCTGAGCAAAACCAATATCCAGTCTTGAATTTTAGTAAATTAATTTAAATACTTTTGAAGAAATTTTTACTACAAACTCTAAAATTTTCGTATTTTTATCTGCAAAACACAAGCACAATATGAATCAGTTCATAAATTTAAGTAAATTTAAGCAGTATCACTGTTACTACTGAGTTTTGACCAGCTTACAGTAATGAAGAAATTAGGCTGCTTATTTAGGAAATCAGTTTACCTGTTCATAGTATGCATGTTTTCTCAGTTTCAAGAAAGGGAAAATGTTTTATGTAATTAGAGATATGTCATGGGTAATCTCTTGAATAAAACAGAGTATCAGTTAAGGTGACTTTCCAATTAAATGGAAAAACAATGTTTTCAACACAGTCCGGTCTTCCAAGATTGCCTAACTGGAATGATCTTTTACAGAAATTTAGTTATGTCAGAAACCTAGTTAAGTTTGGTAGTAATGTGGCAGTTCAGAAAAAAAAACCCCGTTCTGCCAAAATCTCTACTTGTGTTAATATGCATGCATGTTCACTGGGCCATATACTGGACAACCTTCATTTTATCAACATAACTGTAAAAATCTTTAGAAGTTCTGTAGGTGTTTTGTCTTGAAATGCAGTACTGGTACTGGAGTCTTTCACGACCGTACAAAGTCTAGCAATGTGGTCAAAAGGCTGGCTCTGTTTAGGAATACCAGGAAGCAGGTTTTCTTTGGCACCAGTATTTCATCTGTTGTGATCTAAAGCAAAATTTAGTGTATTGTTCTCAGCATTTTAAGACTCTAATACCTTCATTCTTAGAAAACCAGTTAAAAACAGAAAGGCAAATCCATAATGGGTTTAATCATCTATGTGAAATATCCAGGGTGGAACTTATTTCAGTACTCTGGTTGTTAAGTTTTTGTATCATTCACTTAAGCACTCAGTTCTGTGGTGGCCTTTTTAGACATTCATCTTATCTTGGGAGTAAGATAGTTGCTCCTAGAAGTAAATGTCTGGACATTGGAGGTAACTGTATGACTTTTTAATCTGTTCTTCATTGTTCGTTCACACAAAACTATGCACACCTGCATGACTTTCATTGTCCTTTTGTTTCTTTCAGAAAAGAGGTTAATTTATTCAGTCCTGAAAGATCATAGTGAATCAGAATGTGGGGAAGAACATGAGTATTTTCAAATAACAATGATGCAGACAATTAGCTCTGGCTCCACAGTGTAACATCCAATATTTTTTCTCTTTGCCGTGTTTGGCAATTAAAATTACTTTTTCATAGGGATCCTGCCTTTTAACAGTCTAATGCTTTAGCCATTGGACTAATTTCATACTCCTTTGCTGTGGTGCAGAGGAATCACCTGTAAACAAGATAAGAAAGAAATTGAGGGCATGGTGGAAACATTCACTGGGAAACGATCAGAAAGCTTAAGAAATAAGCCCTTACTTCGATCAGAAAGGACTTAAATTCTCAGATCTGAGAGAACAGGGGAGGCTCAAGATATGTGTCGGATAAAGAACTGAGTTCCACTTGAAGAACGAAAATGTGCTGGTGGGTTGAAAAAGAAGTTTGACATTCAAGTATTATAGGAGATTTGAACTCAGAGGTCACCAGTATGGAAAGATTTACACACCTATACGAAACCTCATTTTGATAGTGACAAAACTAACATCTTTGAAATGGATTGCAGAAAGCAAGGGAGCTAAGTGTGTGTAATGCAGTAGGGATTGGTATAAGTTTTTTGGTGAGAAATTATAAGGAATTTGAAAGTTTCATTGTTTGATAGTTGTGTCAGCTCTGAAGTTGAACATAATTGTATGGATATGCTTGGTCTACCTTAACCATTAGGCAGACAGTGTAGCCTGATTGTCTGTGAGATGTGTGTAGTTACTTTTTTGCCTGTTTGAGGGATAGTGGCTAACAGTTAATTGTACTGCCTTGCCTTAATTAAAACTGACTAGAACATGTGTCTATGACTGTAATTACAAGATTTACTGCAGTATGGGTAAACTCAAAGGTGAGGGATGCTTTTGACACTATTTAAAGTGTTGGGGTTTTTTCCTGGTGCTGTAAATATGCACGTTAGCCTTATGTTCTCAGAAGCAAAAACATTCTTTCATTATTTCATTTTCTTTTTTCTCTTTTTTTGCTTTGGTAAGTCATATAGTCAGCTCTATAAATTCTGACTTTTTTTTTACATGACTGGTAATCTGTAACCTTCCTCTGAAAGCATGATTATTTCCTTGAAAAAACAGCAGTTCTTAACTATAGAAGGTGAAGTATGTCTTTTTTAAATTAAGCTACCTCAAGGTTTTTTTCTTGTATTTATTTCTTCTGAATTTATATTTATAACACAAAATAATTTACTAAAAACCTGGTCCTGTATACACTATATTAATTCCTCCATCTTTGGTATCTACATATCCGGGCATATAGCTCTTTGTCTCTCAGAAGGAATAGTTGCAAACATCCTACTACTCTTGTCCTAGTAACATGGAACAGCTTCAAAGAAGCTACTACATTCAGTAAGTAAGAACCTCAAAAATAGACGGAAAACACATGGTTAGTTCGTTATGTTTGTAGCTTCTGATATCACAGGTTGGAGTTCCTTGACCAGTAGAGGCTCCTGCATTGGGAAGAGTGAGAACTCTACTTCTTTTAACTCTACCCAGCAGATATATTCTTGTATACCCATGCACAACTAATTACGTAATCACAACAAAAGATTTTACATATAATGTTGTTGTGCTACAGGCTGATGCAGAAGTTGAGCATGTTCGTATCAACTTACTATACTTCTGTCTATTGAGGAGGGAGAAAGCACACAAAGGTTTAAACCTTTTATTCTTAATCGTTAAATGTGTTGCTGGGGTTAAGGCCAAACACATAAAAAATACATCTGGTACTTCAGTGGGCTGATTTTCATCTTTGTCAGTAATAATTTTATATTAATTCTTCTCCCAACCTTCCTTTTGTTTTGGTACCATATATTGTGTTACATCGTATTGTTATTATTACAGTGAGACGTTAAGAGTACTGAAACCAAAAACTTCAAAGATTCTTTCTCCTGGAGTTTTTTGAAAGCTGCCTGCTTTTAAAAGAGGATTTGTTTTACAAGAGCAAGCATCAAAGTCTAACTTCTCAATTTTTGTTGCTAACTCTAATTAGGATTTTTTCCAGTTGTGTGTGCCAGCTTATGACACAGTAATATGCCAAATTATTGAACAACCAGAAGCTGCTTTTCTAAAGGCATTCAGTGAAGGAACAATACAATGTAGTAATTGATTCTTGTGATTTATGAACAATACAGTAATTCATTCAAGAGGTTTTACTATTATTTTATGAGAGGCATTGCATGTTAAAGAACATAAAGATTAAATTACAACTTTCCAGATAGCCCTTGGGAACAAGCAACTTTTATACACGCTAAAATCAAAGCTTTCAAACACTCTTAATTTTTTACTAAAGATATGTGACTGACTGGCAGTATAATAATATGTAAAGATCTTATTTTTACTTAAATTTTTACTTCAGTAGACCTGAGATTCATCTTGGCTTAGGGTATCCCTCTGCCCTGTTTGACCAATTATTTCTGCTTCTCTTTTGCTTTTTATAATTTCTTTTTTTCATGAAATGAGCTATTCTTTAGCTTGTTTCTTATTCCTGTCTTTCCTCAGCCCAATTCATTTTATATTTGGATATTTTAGGCCAGCTATTTTGAGTTCTATTTGGTGACCTGCCCTATCCACTGCGTCCACAGCTTCAGTAATCTAACCTCTTACGAATTTGTGTCAGTAGTTTCAGTTTTGTTGTCAGAAATTTATTTCTGGTTATATTTTTATATTCAGAAGGAAAAAATCAGAGAAAAATTAAGAAGTTTTGCAACAATGCAGATTTTATTCTACCTTTTGTACTCTTTCTATAAGCAGATTGTAGCTTTGATGATGGAGTGCAATGACTGATCACTTGGTATTTTCTACATTTTGAATAGGCCACTGAGATTCAGACATACAGAAATATGAACCCATTGACAGTAAACCCAGGTTCTCAATTCTCTTCACAAACAATCTGCTGTTTTCAACTATACGTTCAAGAGGTTGCTGAAGCTTGATGTGGAAAATACAATTTCCTTAAATCTCTAATTTCTGAACATGCATATTAGATCTAAACGTATCTATACATATTTATTCTTAGCTAGAGTAATATTTTAGGTGACTGTTATAATTAACATGGTTTCTTAAAGCATTCAATTCTATTATTTAAATGGACACACACAATATTAATTATATACCACTGAATTTGAATTATGATGCAGGGTGATACATTTTGCAGAAATAATTTATTATCATTTATAGAAGACAACTGCTTTGAGTACATACCTCTGTTGTCAAAACTAGCAGTTATTACTCAGTACGTTTGTGCAGTGTGAGCTCATGTCCTTAGAGAAAAGAGTGTTAATTAAACCAACATTTTGCAATACTGATATGCAGAGGACTGGAGTTTTCAAAGACTAATAAGTTTTTCAGAGAGCTACCAATTTCCACTGACACTTCAAATTTAGATTTGAATGTGGTTTGTTTGTTCATTTATGTTTTCTTTGCCCTGCTAGAAGTGTCACCCGTGTAGGAAGTAGATAGGGCTTAAACTGGAACATTTCATTCAATGCATGAGCACAAATCCCGACGCAAATTTTGTAAATACAGTGGCGGTAACGACTGTAATACTCCTCCCTATGTTTTACGACATAATCTAAGTAGCATAATCCTGGAAGTAAGTAAATTGAGACATGGAGGTTAAGTAATTTGCCTGAAGCTAAACAGCAAGCAATTAACAGAGATGGGATTAGAATTACAAGGTTTTGGCTGTCAGCCCTCTCTTCTGTCCAGGAGCCAGCTGCCACTTTCAGTGCTTTTGGCTTCCAGTTCTATCTCTTGAGACTAAACTTCAGTGAATTTGTTTTCTTCATACTACTTAGATACGAACTTAAAAGGAAAGTATGACTAGGACTTACTAATTTTTTTTATTTTTATAATGGTTGTTAAGAACGAATCTGCCTTTGAAAGAAAAATGAAGAATGAAATCCTTATTGGTAGTCATATTTTAGTAATTTCTACTTTTCTTTTAAAGATGAACATGAATCATGTTTTCTAATTATGATAGAGATTTCAGAGTGAAAATCTCTATGACAAGGCAAATGTTATTTTTTCTTTATTTACTTTAAGAAAAAGGGCTTTATTGTGTCCTACAAAGTCTTACGTCCTTCTTTTAATAGCATGCCCTTGACTGAGTATCAGTTATATGTAGTGTTATGATTTCTTGGTATCTCTTAAAAAAAAAAATAAATATATGTTAAAGACAGAAGAATGAAAGTTATAATTAGTGAGAGATAGATGAGATAGGTGTAAGCAAGGCAGAGCACTGTGGGTCGGGATTATCTACTTAGATGTATCTTTAACCACTGAAAATTACATTAAAAATCACTGAAGTAACATGACTAACTGTGCAAGATTCTTGTAAAGTAAGTGCAATGCCATACAAAATATCGAATAATTGTATTTTCAGTGATTTCAGGTAATAGGTGGCAGAATAGATGTCATTGTATCAAACGCTATTACATATCAGAATTAAAAGAGAAATTAACTTCTAGTGATTAGAGGTTTACCTTTATGGGGTGATATGTTTCTTTTGGTTATGTTTCTGTATTTTAATCAAATGCGTGATCTGGCAACACCTCTGTTATGCATATCTTTGTATGAGGTTTTAGTTCTCATATTCTTACATGCTTTATAATATGCTTTCGATTTATGCTGGCATAATTTTGCTGGAGACAATCTAGAACAGTTCAGCTCCTGTAGAAGTTTGTGGAGCAGATGAACCTTGAGTACCTTACGAGTCATATTTATTGCATTTTTGCAGTGCATTGTCCTTAATGACAACAAAATGTGGCTGGTATTTATGGCAGGACCTATACACACTAGGACACTGAAAATACAGTATCAAAAATACTGCCAGTGTAAATACATTCTGATCAGTGCTTTTATGTCTGCATAGCCATATCCCAGAGCAGGCTGCTTGTACTGTGTTAACCATACTGATGTATCGTAAGTGACTTGTAGGCAAGGAACTGGGACAATCCACTGGGGCCTTTAGTCACTGAATCTTTTTTAATATCTATAAACAGTTTTCTGACCTAGTTTATGAATGTCTGCTTATGCATCAGCAGTGCATCATCCTACAGGCCATGCTAACCTGTCTTATAGTACAGCTGAAGGTGGGCTGCAGTGCATAGCTCACAGAGCATTGCTGGTAAGAGGAGTATATATTCTGTGTACTTGGCTAGACATCTAATTTAGGTTTCATGTAGTTGATTCTTGGAGGTAAATGATAAATGTTGGTGTATAACTAATAGAGGGAGGTGTTGATAAAGTTTTGGGACACAGCAGGCCTAACTTAGTAAGAAGGAAAGAGATTTATGAGTCTCCACTAACTAGGTTTTTAAATTATTATTATTATTATTTTATAGTAGCCTTAATGATACCGTCTTTTTTTTTTTTTACCAGTTTAGCTCAATAAATTATGCTTATGTCAAGTCATGTCATCTCCTAATGCTGTTCTGCAAGTAGAAAGTCATCTTCAACCCCTTAATGCCCCATATTGCATATGGTCATATGGGCTGTGAGATTTGATTAGACACAAGCATACTTCTGCTTGAATAGGAGTTATGAGAATTTGCTTATGTGGATGCCTTGTCAAGCATTAACACTGACTCATATTAGTATGTAGAGTCAGTATTATTACTAGATAGTTGATTTTGCTTTCACAGTCAGTAATCCACAGTTTGCCCTGCGTATAAATGGCAAGGTATGCATTTTGTTGTTTTTACATAAATAAAATATGAGTGGAAGATTCACTTAGTTGTTACAGTGCTCCAATTTTATGCTTCCTCATTTTGGTACCAGTATTTTGAGGGTTTTAGTAAGACTGAAACGCTTCTAAAGGTCTTCTTTCTAGTCATAACCCAGATATTCAGAGCCCCTAATTGAAACCTGTAGTGTCTCGTTATTCCTACCTTTCTCTTAGAGCAAAACTCTTCTGGAAAGAGATCAGCTTGCCTGGCATTTTAAAATCCACTGCTTCTTCTTTGCACATTGAAAAGGAGTGTCAGCTCTCAGTTACCAAATAATTTATATGCAGTCTGCAGACATTAAAATTTGAAAAAGAAGCAGTAGAGAGCTTTGAAGCGGAATTTCCTTTCATTAAATTAGTGAATATGACAAGGTTATGTAATATTCCTGGGGGATAAAGTGGTGCACGTCACTAACCTTTTAGATTCAAGAGGCTTCATGCTTTTTATTTGTGGCTGAAAGAAGGCTTAGTACTGGATTAACTAGCAAGGTCCTCTTTCTAACTCAGGTAAATTAAGTCCCACCTAGCTTTTACATATACTTTTGTTATAAATACTATGTATATACACAAGCTTATACCTGTTTTGTTTTGTATTGTGCATTTGAACATGTGCTGGTTTATGACTTAAAGGCATATATGCAGTTGGGTTAATATAATGGATAGTGGGTTACTAGTGCTGGAATTCCTATAGGCATGGGGGGAAAAAAGGGAGAATTCTTGACTTCCTATGCTTTTACTGGATAGTGAGTATTACTTAGTTGAATGCCTGCATCTTTCAGTGCTCAGGTTAGTCAAACACTAGAACCAAGCATCCTAATTCTCTTTTCTTGAACTCTAGTGTAAACCAGAATTTTTGTGTTGAAGCAACTGAAGAGACCCAGGAGTTAATAAGGGGAGATTTAGAAGCAAATGTATATACCACTTTCATTTTCTGTAGCGATATTTAAATGAAGGCTAAAGTTTGTATTTAAGCTAATGGGTATGTAGCACTGATAGCTAAAGCTGTGCACCCAGCTTGAGGAATGAAGGCAAGAGGGCATGGTGTGGGTGTAGCCCTTGCTTTGGGAGGTTTCTCCTTTAATCTGATCATCCATGAGACTGACTCTGATGGCTCGTATGCCCTGGCCTCCTGTTATGCTTAGCACAGTATTGCTCTGACAGGGAAGTAGTTAATGATTGGTCTGAGTTTTACACTAAATGTCCTAATAACTCATCACGAAACCAGCATAAATTTAACTGCAACATTTTTAATAGAAAAAGCAAAGCAATAAATACTTCTTCAGCTTCTTCCTACTTCAAATGTAAATATATTGGTCTCTGGTATTAATAAAAGGCCTTTTTCACAGGTTTTTCACATTTTCTTCGTATTTGCGAAACCTTTTTCCTTCTCTCAGTTATTATAAGCTAAAAATGAATGTGTGCGTGAGTGTGTGTGAATGATATTAGTTGGCAAATAAACGTCTGCTGCTGTCTGTGTTGGTTCGTATACCTCCCATGTCCCTAGGGCTCAGATAATGTCTGTCTCTAAAAAAGCATACATAATCCACAATGAAATGAGCTGGTAACAAGGTTTGCAGAGCTTAGAGGTACAAATTAAATATGTGCTATTTTAACATTAGACCATTTGGAAAATGTAACCTACCTGTTCGACTTGTGAGGCCTTACTTGTAAGTCAGTAATTTGATTTTGTATTTCAGGGAAGAGTGAACCTAATGGTCAGCCTACTAAACTGACACTGTGCATTGCAGGAAGTTTGAAAACATAAAATACAGGTTTGACTTTTCGTATTTTCCATGAGAGATCAGCAAGAGTTTTTTTTTTTTTTTTTTTTTTTTTTTTTTTTTGAGCTGCTTACTAAATCTGCAGGGTGGGTATGCTCTGGCAGATTGAAGGTTGGGAACTGGAGATGACTGTTGAATTGGAAAAATAGCCCCAATGAACCAACCGGAAACCTCCCTCAAAACCAGTCCTTTGTTCTGAGTGCTTTTGCTTTTAGAAGAATACATGTAGCAGGAAGAAGGTGGGGAGATGGGTGTTTCAATTATATTATCAAGATTTTACAAGTATTGTAGGGGGTGAGTTTTTAAGAGGATGCTGTGATGCCTGTAAAGTGAAATAGCTTGATTTCCTTTACCCAGAGTTTTGGGCAATCTGTGTTTGTACCTGGAAATAGTTTCTGTG
>VWZT01001442.1:1256-24990 GCA_013397055.1 Pachycephala philippinensis | reverse complement strand
TGTGAACCAAATGGAAAGATTTTCAGCTGGACTTCATTGGCATGGCTAAAATTCATTTAATAGTTCAAAGATACAAAACTGATAAATTTCATTCACAGGATAATAAAGCTATTCAGCTGCTCAGGGTATGATATTTGAAGGTTGTTGTTGCTGTTCTTGTTGAAGGATGTTAAGGCAGGCGCAGTTTTAAGAGGTTCACAGTGAGAAACAGAAAAATTTCACAGCTTGTGACTGACAGACAAGAGCTTTTAGGAACATACTACTTGTTAACTTAGGAATTTCTTTATGCAGATTTCATGAATGCAAATTATTTCTCGTCCTTATAGAAATAAAAACTAATTAGCTTTCTCACACAGAGTGGCAAATGCAGGTCCTCTGTAAAGTGCAGGTTAGAATTAAGGTGAAACAATTACTTGTAACAATGATCAGTCTAACTGATGTCACAAATTATTACTAAGGAGTAAATTAGCAGCTAATGCTGTAAATAAGTGTGTTTTGAAATATCTATTAAGTAATTTTTTATTAAGTACTATGTATATGTTTTAGTGTATTAACTACTGGAAGAATTGTGAAAATACTAACAAATCATGCAATTTGTAATACATCAATACATTATCAGACTGAGATTACGTGCAACATTTGCTTATTTGTTCATTTTTACCTGGCCAGGAGCCTTCACCACCTTTACCATCGTTAAATATGAACCAGTCTATGGCCTTTATATTTAGAGGCCTAGAAGTCTGTGGAATACAGTGAATGTTGCAAAATGAGACATGGGGTGAATAAAGGAGTTGGTTTGGTTTGGTTTGTTTCGGTTTGTGGGGATTTTTTTTTGTTTGGTTAGGGGTTTTTTTGTGGTTTTTTTTTATTCTGTTTATTTAGATTTCTACTGTGTGTCAGAAATTTCTGAGTGTGTAATTTGACATGGGAGGAATTACTTCAGAATTTTTTACTCAGAGTGAATCTGGTCACATACCCCCTGAAATTTTATGTTGCTAGACCAATAATATATAAGGGCTCTATGCTAAGTGAAAATGGTTTTTGTGATTTTATGTGTGCAGTATTCCAAAGTGCAGGGGCACCTGCCAGACCACATTGTTTACTCTGCTCTCAACCTACATTTCTGAGTCTGAGCTCAAAATATTTCATGGGAACAGTTGTGATTATCATCTTCCAACTTTTATTGCTACAAAATGAGTCTTTATAACTGAAGAAGTTACTGTCATTTTTAAGGAGTCACCTCAAATAAGTGTAAATTTATAAGCAAATGGGGCATTTAAAAGAAGCATCTTTGCATTTTCCATTTTTTCTGATGTGTTTATTCACCCTTGCTATGTATGCTTACAAAGGATACAATACAATACAATATGATTTATGGCAATTTTTATTCTAAGCTATTAAAATTTTTCATATTTCAGGCATATGATGAAGTTTAATCTTAAATTGAATTATTTTATACTAGGAACTTTCATAAACCCCAGAGAATCTAGAAACAAACGCATTAGGCTCTGCATCCTCTATATATCTTGCCCATAGTAAGTCCACATGATGAACTAGCTGTTAGTTGGACTGCAGACATCCCACTAGCTCTCCCTTTAAAGAAGGTGAAGCCTTATCCTCATATTCACCTTTTCATTAGAGGAGTATATCCATAAAAATGTCTCTACACAAGAATAGTTTGCAGTCATTGTGGAAAGAAGGGGGTTGAAGTAGTAGTTTCAAAAGTATTTTGTCAGACATTTTATTTGAGTGCAGAGGAAAAGTATTACATATCCTTAAAGCACAGCACAGAACAGTAACTTTAAAATGGATAATTCTCTAACATGATGAAATGTGAATTAATTAATTCCATTCACTATTTCAGAATTTTACTTTAAAAAGGCAATGTGGAGGTGCAGAATGGAAGAAGGAACTGTCTTATGCTCGTGCCAGGATACTCAAATGTTCCAATCAAAATGAAGTTTTTTTAGTGTCACATTACAAATACATTTTTTGGAGCCCTAATGTGCAAAAAGACTCCACTTCTATCTGGATAGTGGTAAACCACCTCTATTTCAGAAGTTCCTGTGCCCCCTGAGGAGGCAGCTTGACTGTTTATTGAAGCAGCAGCCTAATGTCTGTGGGTTTAAACTCTTTAAAACAAATAAATGCAAGCTCAGTGTATTTAAGGTGAGCTAGCAAAAAATTCAATTTTCCTTCCTATATTAAGAGTGTAATTTGCAGTGGTTTAATAGTTGTCACTTCAGCTTCTCAAGAGTCCCAGCAAGAAGTGCATACAGAGTAGTAGATGGTGGGAGCCCTCTGCTCTTGAATGACAAAGTCTGTGGTACTCTTCAGAAGTCCAAGTTACGGGTATCTTCTGCTCTAATTTTATTTTTTTAGCTTGACAAGGTATCCAAATTCAGTATTAGTATGAATATCTGAGTAGGCACTGGTATATAAACAAGCAAAACTTGGGTGTTCTTGTATTTAAAAGATAATATTGCAACAATTTTGATGATGCCGGCAAGGGAGTCCAAGTGCGGAAATATGAGACACTGATTTTAAGTGAATTTCACTTACTTAAGTTTAATTACACTTCTTTTATTCTAACTACATTTATTGAAATGTTACAAAGTAAAGTTCCAAAAGCGCTGAAGTCTGTGGTACCTTAGTTGGTAACAAATTGCATCTTATTTTTTTGGCAGATCTAATTGCAGTGGAAGTTTCCCAAATAGATTGTTGCTGTGCTTAATGAACTGTGCTGCGGAGAGTTTTTCTTGAACTATGCACTGCTGTTGTTAAGGGAGACTGAAAATAGTTGTCAGTTCTCAATCAAAATTGCCCTCATGTTAATAAGCACAACTGTGTGTTCAGTTTAATTGTGTTTGCTATCAGAGTGCCTAGCAGCTTAGGTCACCATCAATGTCACGAAACTGACAACATTAATTGTGGAGATAATTTGAGTCAAACCTTAATTAACAACCTTTATAAAGATAAAGGCAACAAATACTACTTTTCATTTCGGCTTTTGCTGGGTTATGATTTCACATACCGTTACACTGATGGTGGTTGCTTTATATGTAACAAGATTAACGTGTTGATTGAGTAATAAAAAGAGGGATTGCATAATACTTACCTGTCTCCACGGCAGAAAATTTTGTAAATTTATTTATGTTCTAATAATAATTTATCTTCTCTGATACCATATACCTGAAAGATAACTGAGTTACTTCCAAGATGGGTGTTGGAGGAGAGTTGTGGCAATGTTTTTTATAGGAATGACTTACGTAAAAAGCAGCTTTGACCAAATACATTACCTTATTTTTTTTTTCAGGTAGGTTATGGTCTAAGTGAGAGACAAAGATCACCCCAGTTCCCTTCTATACTGGATTGTGAAGCTTTTTTATTGATGTAGCTAATATTAGTCACATCATACAAGAAAGTGGTTTTTATACACAACCTTAAACCCTTGTTTTCCTTGAAAAATGTCTACAAGTTGAAAATTGGATCAGTATGTTCAACTGCCCTTGTTTTCTGTCTCTAGTGCTACATGGTTAACAAACAACAGCTTTACTAATTCCTGGTCCAGCAAAAATTCACGTAGGACTCCAAAAGTAATGTTGTTCAGGTAGCTGGAGCCATGTTAGGTATTCAGCCCTATTTCTGCTACTCCACAGTGTAGATAATAGTGCTCTGCAGAAGGTATGCAATTTCTGTAAGGAGTCATGGCAACAATAGTCCTATAGTCCTTTGTCTGTTTTGAGACAGTTCTACATGAAGAAATCATTAGAAAAGTGGTTGTACCTCTAACAGCATTTAAGTTTGGTGGAAGATTTTTAATTTTATGTATTAGTATGTGTTCTATTCGTTGCCTGTGAGCATACATAGTTACTGTGTGCTGTTGGATTTCCCCATGGAGTGTGTCTCTTTCAGTGGCTTGAGTTCTAGCAGTGAATTCACAAAATGTCAAAAAAAAAATTAAAAGAGAATGGCAGCGTGTCATTTTTCACTTGGTGGCACACAATCACAACTTGTGCCACGTAATGTCAGTATATCGGATTCAGTCAAGTCTCTTTACACAGTGCTGAGTTAAAACATACATGGAAAGAGTTCAAAAAGAGCATTTTTGGTGAAACCCAGATGCTCTTCATCAGAATATATTTTTGTCTTTTTTGTGGTCCAGACATAAAGCCTGGGACTTGGGAAAGGATTTCTAGTTTCTTCACTCTAAGTGTGTTTTATTTGCTATGGTTTTGATAATTTTTGGCATCAGAGAACTCCTTTCATAATTTCCCCATGGCAGTAGTGGTATGCTATACTGATGAGATGTGCTCTTGCATTTAGGTTTAGGTACATTTTCACCAGAAAAATTAGCAGAGTGGGCACTTCTAGGACCGTTGAGCATTCTGAAATGTTAAAAACTAAGACATTTTCCTGACATTTCTATTAAAGAAAAGAGCATGCAGATTTTCAGGAACATTATATTTTCTTAAAAATGCCTTTTTTACGTTAGAGGCAAGGTTAAAAATTCCCCTGATTTCATTTCGTAAAATGGCGTTTTGGCATTTTAAAGTATTTCAGTATTTCTTCCAGCGTTGCATCCATGCATGACTGTAGTCTGCTGTGTTCCTTACATTCAAATAAACACGCTGACAAGAAATGGTGCCTATGGAATGACCAGTTTTGCAGAATAAGGGGTTAGACATCGGAACTAAAGAGCAGCAACAGAGAAATGAAAACTAGTACAGTAGAGGTACACACCTGTCAGAACTAAGAGAGGAAAGTGAAGAACAGGGAAGAGGTAGGAAACATAAAGGAGCAGACTGCTGATATTTGAAGATGAGAATAAAAATTAATTACAACAGATGCTATAAGGCAACTACTACTCAGGATGGTTTCATAGCAAAGGCCTGGTTTTTTTACCATTTATTGTCCCTAAGTTCTCACCTCGTATCATTTAAATCAGTATCTGAAGGTGTATTGGATCTTTAGAAATTTTTTGGTTAAGAAAGAGAATGATGTAAATATTTACAGGAATTTTTCAACGTTTTTGTTTTCTGATTAGATGTAATCTTACGGATTTCGATATTTTATCTTTAGAAGTTGTCTTGTGTTGCTCTAAGTTTGAAAATTTTGTCTCACCACAAGTCAAATCGTAGATTAATTTTGATTTGTTGTAACAGAAATAAAGGGAAAAAGAATAATTAATTAAAATGCCATTTCATACTTTCAAAACTGTTTCTCCATTTATCTCTCCTCTTCTGTTGTTGCAGTAGTTGGATCTTTTTTTAGTTCTCCTTTCTGACATAGCAAAATTCAGGAGTGAACAGGAGCTATACACAAAACTGTGCCCAAGCATAAATCTCTCTTCTGTTAGTCCTTTCTGCCTGGACTCTTAATATATTGTAATTTACCTCCACCATGCAAAATTACAAATGCTTTCTCCTAAATGTCACTGATTTTAATGTCTGAAAGGTGAGAATCCTGTTTTCATGACACCCTGTGATCATAGCATCAAGTAGTGGATCATGTTATTATTCCAGTTGATTGATGAGCTCGTTTTGCAACAGAAGTCAAATTGGATTTTTTATTTATAATGGTGATAAAATATAATGTGTGATCTTGCTATTCCGATGCCATCAGATTTTGGTTTTGATATAAATTTCACTAGTAAAATCTGTAAGTACTTTCCTGACCTTTCAGGGGTTTTTTAATAATGCTTTCTTTTGCAGGTGAATGATATTGCTGGAGAAACAAAACATTTCCTTGTTTTTAAATTTTGAACTCTTGATGTGACTTTTTTAAAATTTATGGTTACTGCTTGGATTAATTTGGTTAATTTTTTTGTTTGTTTCAGCACCACCAAAGTTTACAAGAACTCCCGTTGACCAGACAGGGGTTTCAGGAGGAGTCGCCTCATTCATCTGTCAAGCCACAGGAGATCCAAGACCTAAAATTGTCTGGAACAAAAAAGGAAAGAAAGTCAGCAATCAGAGATTTGAGGTATTAGGTCCATTGTTCTGTTCCTCTGAAAAGCATTTTATTCCAGCTTTGTTTTTAATCCCAGTATGTGTGCTTTATTAATAGTAATTTAGCAAAATAGAATTGACTATCAGGGATGATTTGGTGGGAGCAGTCTTGTGAAGTTTTTAATTTTCAAAACTGGTTATGCATAGAACCATTAAAGAGAAAACTGCTACCACAGTTTCCTAAGCTATCGTGGTTGAACTGAGGAGCTTTGTGGTGCCTCTGTTCAGTTTGCTGTTTCATGAAGGAGCTGCTGGGGGCATGAGTTGAGCAGTGATTGCTGTCTCCGAAGGCAAACCACCTCCTTTTGTGACAAGGTGCATCGAGCAGACCTAGTCTTTGACCGCTTCTGCTGCCACAATTCCTTGCCCCTGTTGAGGAAAGAGAAAAAAGGGGCACTGTAATTCCTGCTGCTGAAGAAGAAAACTAAAACTTTCTTCCTTTGATTCTTTTCTTAACAATAAATTAGGAAAAGGCTTAGAGAAAGATGTTTCTCTTCACAACCTTCAGTTGAAGGAAACAGTGAAAATAGTCTGCTCAAAGGATTCTGGTTATTTGGGGGAAATAAGAAAACAAGAATTATTCCCTGTTGTAGTGGCTAGAATAA
Organism: Pachycephala philippinensis; assembly: GCA_013397055.1. Lineage (NCBI taxonomy): Eukaryota > Metazoa > Chordata > Aves > Passeriformes > Pachycephala > Pachycephala philippinensis. The sequence continues at coordinate 18,374 of VWZT01001442.1, read as the reverse complement.
TTAATGTCAAATACGGATTGACCTTTAACATGAAGAAAAAACTCAGAAAATGGGGGAAGGCTTTTAGAAGATATATCAAAACTGGCACTGAGAGTGTATCATTTTCTCTTAAATGTTTCCAGTGTTAAAGAAAATGCTTTTGTTTGCTTGAAAACAACTGTTCAAAGGTTAATGATTTGTATATAAAACAGTTGTGACATGCATATTATGACCAAATGATCTAACATGTAGTTGTTAACAACTGACTGAATATCAAGGTCTTCTGTATTAATTTGAAGTAGTATATGTGAAGATTGCTTGTCCTGGCTTTCAGGTTAGATTTTTTTAGAAGAACTGCATTTCTTCTATAAACCAGGTTTATTTTATTAATTTTTGTTTCAAAAATTATCTAGAGGCATTGGAATTTGTTCATAAACCATTACAATTTTTGGCTTGTGTATTTACTACAACATGAAAAATAAAACCATGAATTTAAATGTTACCTCCTGGTGCCAAAACCTGCACTTTGCAGAGTGTATGTGGAGCTGTAATTGGCTGGAGGGATTAACATAGAATTTTAGTTAGAAATTCTACACAATTTATCCTCCTCTGTTGACAGAACTTTCACTCAAAGCGAGTTCTAAACAGAGAAAGATTGTGCATGTATATGTTTACTGTGTGTTATTCTGCAGTATGTCATGATTTATCTCCTTAAGATATGGCTTTCTAGGTACCTGTGTACCTGATTTTAGGGAGAATAAGCAAAAATAAAGTATTTTTATTTCCATAAAAATTATCTGAAAGTAACTATAAAAAGCACCTTAAAATGTTTTAAAAATGCCTTTAGTGGATTATTGAACAAATGGTACAGCCAAGGAAGATGGAATGTATTTCAAAGAAATAGATGACACTTGCTAAGTGTTTTATATTGTTTATCATGTCCACTGAGCAGAGCAGTTACAAAGTGTGCAGAGAAAATCATTATTTTAAGCAGCTTTTCTTCCTGTTCAAAGTAAGACCATTAATTCATGTCATAGAATCTCTAAATACGAAAAGATTCAAAAAAGACGTATGAAACATTTGGGAAACAAGAAATGTCTGAAATTGTCAGCTGAACCAATAAGAGAATAATTAGTTTGGTTTCTTTTCCTCTTCGTTCACAGTAATATTTTTTTATATTTCTCTGAGTTACTTAATAATACAAGACATCACAGTATTTTACCTGGACACCTGTCTTCATATAGCAAATACAGCTGGAAAGGACTCTAGTGGTCCATCTGATCCACATGCTTTCCCAGGGATGCTGGGGTTACTTTTTTATTACTCAATAAACTTGGACAGTCTCCTACAGGGTTTCATGAAACTTGTCCTGATTATTTGTCCACCGTGTGAAACCAGAACTCTTTTGCTTGAACTTCATGTATGTAGCAATTGGGGAACAAATAATTTATTTCCTCTCTCTTGACTGTTTATATATTTGAACATTATGGTCATTGAATGTTCTTTCTCATCAGATGATTCTCACAAGTTAGTGAGAAAAGTAGTGAGAGCTAGGCATTGCTTCAGAAATTAAAATCTACAGTAAGGCCTTGTGGGTCTTCTCTATTCATCTTTCAGCTTTTATTTATATTGCTGATATAGACTTTGAATCCTTTTCCTCTCCTCTTCCTTCAAATTAATTCAAATAATAGGAATTACAAAAATCTGTGCTAAATTGCTAAGAAGTCTTTTAAGAGGACCTTAAAAAGGAACAGAAAAGGGAAAAATAAAAGTTTAAAATTACATCATTCTACCCTGTGTTCAAGACTGCTTTTATTAAAAAATCTCTGTCGTAAAAAAAAAAAAATAAAATCTCATTCAATAGATGGAGAAGAGTTAGGAATTAACTAGCTGTGATATGCAGGAAAGGGGAGAACTCATCACATGAAAAATAAATCCTTTTTATGATACATTTTTTTGAGACATCAGACTTGATACTTAATCTCTGCAATATTGCCCAGTCCAATCTGCTGCAGTTGTTTTCATTGGCTGTCCAGATAAGTTTATTCAGCATTCAGATTTAAACAATAGCAGTTATTCTTTTTTTAAGTATGTTTGTGAGTAGTCAGATCCTGTGCTTGCATTTTTTGTCTATAAATTGTTAGTCTGACTGCTTAAAGACTCTGAAATGTTTCTCTCCCTCATAAATGTCAATTTGTCAAGAATTCTAGTTATTCCTTTAATTTTGCTAATATCAGGTGGATATTTTGTGTTGTCTAGATTTGTTTAAGGCAATGGCTTTACTGAAAGAATAAGAAAAAGTAATACATCCTGTGGGCTATCAAACAAATTCATTATCAGAAAAACCCAGGGTTTTTATCTTGTTTTCACCTCTCCCAATGCTAAGCAGAAACTGAGCAATTCCTACAATGATAATAGTAAGATACAGGGCATATTTGCCATCATTTCCAGCCCTGGACTTTATATCTCTCTTATTCTCAACATGTATTCTCAACTCGTAGGTTGCTTGTGTGTAAATTAGACAGAAAGAGACAAACACATGTGCAGATAGGCATAAATGTAAACTGTTGTGTGTAATTATATATAGATTATATATATATATAGATTATGGACAGATCTTAATTATTTTGTAGAGAAGAACAAAAAATTGACTGTCCTTTCTTTATAAGTGCCATTTACCTGATGGTAATACTGATATCTCTCAGTGTTTTTTTAAATTTCTTTTTTAAAAAATAGATTAAATAGAGTACTGCTATTAATTATTAAGAAAGCTTTTCCAGTACTTACAGAATGTTGCAGTACTCACCATTATTTTATGTGATTCTGACTGCAGGTCAAGAAGGAAATAAGATCTGTTCAGTGAATTTTGTCATATAAAAGTTATTACTTCTTGTGTGAATATTGCAGTTTTAAAACTAAATCTTAAAAGTTTAGCCTTATGTAGTCTTTTAAATGGTCATTTTGTTGGATAAATTTACTTATGTTCTGTGGGTTTAATACAAAGCTAAACTGAGTCTTCCTGTTTGGTTCAGAAATTGCAGACAGTTTTTAACGTCGGAGACAAATGAGTAAGTGAGCTGCAGTCTGTGAGTAGAGAGGGAATATAGCTGGCAGCAATTAAAATGAATGTAACTGGCATTTGAAGGTAGAGTACTTTAGCTAAGAGAATGGAGAGGTATTGGTGGTGAACTTTAGAATAAGAGCACATTAAGTTACAGACTTGTTTCTTACAGCCTTTGTTCTCTGGGTTGTTTTGTTTTGTTTGTTCATTTGCTTTTTGTCCTGTATTTCTTGAAGCTGTATTAAACTGGCCACTGAATACTCATTGAACAGAAATGTATGTTCCAAAGTATTGCCTCTTAAACATTTTCCTATATCATTGGAATTTTTCCTGGTACATAAATTTGAAAAATGAACCTGTCTTTGGTGGCTTGAATACCAACAGGCCACTGTTCATGAGCAGATAAGCTGAGGGATAGGTATTTGTAACAACATCTGTGACAGCTTTTGTTTCCTTTTATAGGTAATAGAGTTTGATGATGGATCTGGATCAGTTCTCAGAATACAACCACTGCGCACACCGCGAGATGAAGCTATTTATGAATGTGTGGCTTCCAACAGTGTTGGCGAAATAAGTGTGTCCACGAGACTCACTGTTTTACGTGGTAAGTTCTTTCTAAGCATAACTAATTTACTTCATAGAGCTCAAAGTACTACACTGTTGTAAAATAGAGGATTCTCTCTGGCAAAGTTAAATACAGTTCTTTACAAACGGACCTTACTATAGTCCTGATGCTGTTCATTATAAACTTCTTTACATAATACTTGACTATTATGTTTGTGACTTTTGACCTTAAAATGGTAATGTGAATATGTAGCGTATAACAGATCAGAGTGAAGAAAAGAAGTAAGAAATAAGTGAAACAGGAGTGCCACACACAACAGACTATTATATCAATTACTACTCAAGACAACCACTTTATGAATGCATTTGATTCACATTTTAATGCTGCCCTGGGTAGCTTAGCTTTGTTCAATCAGCATTTGCACAGAAACTTGCTCAATTAACAGTGACCTTTGCATGAATGGTTTTTAGATGAGGTTAAGCTGCTGCAAAATTTCCCCCACAAGACACAGTCATAAAAAAGGTGAAGGCTTCTTCCACTTCAAATATATGTCACCTGAACTGTATTACTTCAATAAGAAGTTTTTGAAAACAGTAAAGGAAAAATTCAATTTTTTCTACTCGTTCAGGGGTGAGGATATTAATGTACTGCCAAGTCTACTGTCTAGATTATTCTCAGGGGAGAAAATACTAGTAGTCAAACGACCTGAACATTTTATTTTGTCACCTGGAAATGAATAGACACTGGATTTGGAGACACTTCATGAAATATCACACTCTTGAGTTTTCGGAGCTGGTTTTATGACTGAAGATTACTGTCTTGTATTTTGATATTACATGGCATTACAAGGTTTGCAGAATTACTAGGTGCCTGTTTATAGGAGCTGAAGATGATTAAACAGCTTTACAGAATTCAGAGGAAAATTTGTGGAATGTGTAATTACAATATGATTTTTTCTTGATCCTCTATCCCAAGCAATATAGGGTGACAAGAAGGTTTCTTTTCTCTGACGTTGGCTTTTTACTAGAAAAAAAAAATTATATAATTTTATTAGCTATTTTAATCATTACAGACAGTCCTGACATTAACATTGGAGACAACTAGCAACACTGTGTACATATATATCAAATAATAACCCTATGGACATGCATATTCTTTTCTTAGAGGAAATCTGATGTAAGCAAACCTTTTCAATATTCAAAGTTCTTATCTCTAATGCCATGATTGTTCCTTATATTATCTTTTAAAAATTCTTCCCAGTCTAGCCAATGGAAATGGGAAGATGGATAAATTGATGTTTTAACAGCACCATGGACCTGTTCTAACTCCTAAGATAAGGTTTTCCCTTTATTAAATTGATAGGAGCACTTTTTATGTACAGCTCCCACATTGTTCAACATAAAACGACGTTTTTATATTCCATTAAAAGTTTTGCAAATTAAAGGAAGATGGGGAAGAGGAGCATGGAAAAGCAAAAAACAGCGTGAAAACTCAGGTGGAAACAATATTCTTTGTCTTTGTAGTTTCTTGAAATGTATTTACAAGACTACTGGTCATGAAATCTGCATGCATGTGTTTTGAAGGAGAGTGCTCTAAACCAAACTTCTCATTTTGGGTTTTGTAGAGAAGCAACAGCTCTTGTATCTGTCTACCAAGAACCACAGCAGTTGAAAAAGGCAGAGGGGGTGTCTGAGTGTCAAAACTGACAGACTGTAAAGTGTGGTCGGTTTCTTTGCTAGTCCCATTGATTATTTAATCAATTTCTTGTAAGGCATATGTAGCTTTGCTGCCTATTTTTTGCTCTATAGTAAGAGCAATAATAGTGGATCAATGCCTGCTTCAGACAACACTAGTATTGCATCCTATTTTAAAAGCAATACATAATGATATGCAAATGCAAATGACGAATGAACAAAACATTATTGGTTATTAAGTTAAAAGTTAAATAAATTTCAATTTTAATTAAAATTTTTAAATTAAAACCAATGAAATATAAAGATTGAGCATTGTATCCAACCATAATGCATATGGCTTTTGCAACTGCTGGAATATATTTACCCCAGGAGTAGATTTATGGATTTAATCTGAAACTGGGAACGTACGAGAACTCATGAACATACTGTGACTGTGGATTTAGATAAAGGGGTAATGTCAGAGAAAGCAAGGAGCCTGCAGAGAAACAGGGCATTATAAGGAAGTTTTGATGGGGTTAAAATTTTGAATTGCTAAAAGTACAATGGTTTGCTGTATTAACTTCCCAAGACATGGCATAATTCAGTGCTAAGGGCATTAGCCTGGAAGATAATTCTATTATTGCAAAGCCTCTACTTCGCAAACTTACACAAATCTTCACCTTGTACAATCTGCAACAGTAGCATTGTGGAAAAACACTCCATTGATGGTGCCTTTTTGGGAAAGAGTGCCTCTGTGCCTCATGTAGCTGCCATAGGAATAAATATATGTTATAGATGTGAACAGGAATTAACTAGATTTAATGAAATGCAAAACAGAGTAGAGTGAGTTGGATCTATGGTTGCTTATGCTTTACTCATCCCTGTGGTATGTGTGTGACTCTGGATTGCCGAAGATGCCTGTATAACTTCTATATGTTTTTCTAATTGTTCTGCAGTGGTTCTATCACAGACCCAGCTTGGCATTTGTGCCTCTTGCAAGATGTTAGCCAGAGGAGGAAGTCAGAGTTTACTCACAATTCCACCCACAAGTATTGCAACCCTATATGGAATATCAGTAATTCCCGGAGCAGAAGTGTCTACCTATATTCATTTTGTTTGATTGTTTGTTTCACAAATCCCAGCTTAACTGCTACAAATAATTTCCACAGTACAGAACAGCAACATTTTTGCTGATATGTCCGTATCTTTACCTCTAAATCTGTCAGTTTTTTTGTCCTTGGCAGGGTAGAGTAAATGTAGTTCCATGCATTACAGATATCACCATGTTCTGCTAGGTTCCTATACTATGACCAATTCGTAGTATTTGGGTCTCAAAGAACTATGAATATAAATAAATTTTTAGCTTCTAGGTTTTAGAAGTTTACAGTATGAGAAGGAAGAAGAGCAAAAAAGGCATCTATAGATAATAACATTGCAAGGCCTTACCAGAGACAAAATATTGGATCCTTTTTTCTGTTACTAGAGTATATCAGGAAACATTCCAGGCTAAACTTGCATTTGTTAGGCTGAATATTGTGAGAGTCTGGACCGAAAATGAATGTCTGAGATAATTGGAAACTGCTTTTGATTTTCTGTATATAAAGAATTTGGCTGCTTTCCAGGACAGATTCACCCATATGAAAACATTGAATTTGAAGGGAAACAAGGCTTGAAAAGAGAAGTCGGGAAGTTGCCTTTCAGACAAGAGGAGTCCATGCTATTTATTTTGGAGCTCTTTGTTTTGAAAGTTTGTGTTGAGAACCATATGAGTGGAACAGTGCTTTGATTCTTTTATCGGTGCTTAATACACATGCCTTTCTGGCCAAGAATGTCAATGGTTTCCTGGGGGGCATTAGGAAGAGCATTGCCAGCAGGTCGAGGGAGGTGATCCTGCCCCTCTACTCAGCCTTGGTGGGGTCACATCTGGAGTGCTGTGTCCAGTTCTGGGCTCCTCAGGACAAGAGAGACATGGAGCTGCTGGAGTGAGTCCAACAAAGGTCTACAAAGAAGATGAGGGGACTGGAGCATCTCTTGTATGAGGAAAGGCTTAGGGAAATCGTCATGTTTAGCCTGGAAAAGAGACGACTGAAAGGGAATCTTATCAATGTGTGTAAGTAACTGAAAGTGCAAAGAAGATGGACCAGGCTCTTGTCAGTGGTGCCAGGCAAGAGGACAAGAGGTAACAGGAGGAAAAACTGATGCACAAGAAGTTCCATCTAAATATAAGGAAGAGATGTTTTACTGTGCGGGTAACTGTGCCCTGCAACAGATTGCTCAGAGATGTTGTGGAGTCTCCCTCACTGGGGATATTTGAGAACTGTCTGGGTGCAATCCTGAGCAAGGTGCCCTCGGTTGACCCTCCTTTGAGTAGGGAGGTTGGACCAGATGATCCCACTGTGGTCCCTCTCAACCCTACCTATTCTGTGATCCATGTATAAGCAATAAAACCCAATAAAGTGTAGGATTTTCCTATATTCCACAGACATTAGAGATGAAATAGTTTTCCTTTTATTGTCCATTCATTTCATGTTAAACCCACCAAAATCTGTTTTTAGGTCTTGCAAATGGTGGATATTAAACATTTTCCCTGGTTGTAGAACAAGGGTTCTAGTGTCATATACAAGTCTATAAATTGTTCAGGAAGGAGGAAATAGGTGCTTCCTTCTAGTAAAGAAATCAGCAACAATTCTATTCAGTTAATTTTCAGGAATCCCACTTTCCATTTTTAAAAATATTTTTTATTGTTATTCCTTAATAAAGTTTTATCAAGACTCTGAGGACGTCAAGAAACCTTAGCTTCAGCTGCTACTAAGGTATATCATTGAAGCACAGAAGTGTGCAGGTTTTAGGTAAGGATGTAGAGCACAATACGTAAATATATTCCAGTGTTGCTCCCGTTTGCTCTGTTTTCCTTATTTTCTGGAAAGTAAAGAGAGAGACTAAAACAGGGAATTTATGCAGAAGGCAGTTTGTTTGTCTTGACCCACTATTTTCTCTTATTATTGTTGATTATGTTGATACTTTGCTTTACAAAAAAGCATTGGTGTACCACAGGCAGTATATAAGGCTGAAAGAAGTAAAATTTCTGTGGGAAGTGCCTAGGCTAGTTATTCCTTTTTATATTATTAAAAACTGATTGATTCAATGTCAAACATTGACTGATGCATAAAATGAAATTTTAAAAAAGGGAAATATTTACTGTACAGTGTTTCCCTGTCCATTTTTGCACACAGATACTGAGGTAATTGTGAGAGATTATTTTTATTAGACTCTTAGAAGTGCACAGCGTTTCCACAGTAAAACAAAAAAACAACACCAAAAACAACAACAAAACCAACCAACCGAACAAAAAAGACCCCAAAACAATTCCAAGTCAGAGATAATAAATCCAAGGTATTACAGTTTTTGTTTCTGCTGCTAGCGATAGACTCAATGATAATAGAAGCTCATTTCTGTATTTTCACTGTACCCGGTAGTACTGAAATGAGAAGGAACTATTTTGAAGTAATCTGTCACCTGGGACAGCTATCTTAGAGGGCACAGAAATTATACAAATGGAGTGGCACGGCTATAATGTTGGAAAATGTGCGGTGAGATGTCTCTCATTTCTAGACAAATGGGAGGAAGGACTGTACATATTCTGGGTATTAGCTGCACAGTAGGAGAAATTTGCCACATTACAGCTGGAACTGTATAAACTATGTACAGCAGTGTTAATCCAAAACTGTGTGCTGCATAGTCACAGTGATTAATGCCAGGTGGTTGCTAGTGGGACAGGCTTTTGACAGTGGAATGAAGAGAAACAAGGGAACCAAGAAAATACCTGTTCATGTGGTTAATACACTGGAAAGACATTTATCTCAATCATACATTGCACAGTAAGACTTTTGAAAAGCCAAAGGGAGTATCATTCCCCAAAACTTCCTGAACTTTCAGTAGTTATGCTATGTATAGCACCTTGTGACCAGAACTAGCATGTTCATTACAGTCCTATTTTTATTAAGCCTCTTTTTGAAGAGGAACGCTGTTGTTCCTGCTGAGAAAATGCTACTTTACAGTTTATGCTGTAAAGCCTCTCCTGGGTAGCTGTGCAGGGAGGATTAAGGAACGAAACTCAGCTGCTTGACAATCACACAATAGGATTTTGTGAAATAGTGAAACAAAAGGAGAGGTAGCCAATACAACTTTAGCTTAAAAAAACCCTTACAAGCAGTTACAGAATAGCATGCAGATTTCTTGGAATGGCGTAAGAAATAGTACAGAATTAGAAATATTTATCTGTAATGTTATAAACTATTTTGAAATATTTTCTTTGGGCATGCAAAAATTATTTTTGGCAAATAAACATCAACCTTCCCTGCAGTACAGTTTTAAATACTTAATAACTTATTGATCTTTATAAAGATGAGGTGGTGACATTGAACTAGTAGCCAGAAAAGGATACAAAAGAATAATCAAATACATGTCTCATTCCATAGCTGACTTCAAAGGTACTGTGTGGTTAAGTTCTGTTAAGTGCAAGCGTGTACATGGTAGCGGTTTAGAAAGTCTTATAAATTTTGTAACAATCAGTAAACATTCAAGGGTCTCTATTACTGTAAGTACATGACGCAGGGTATTGAGTTCCACTTCTAGGTATATGCACTTGAGCATGCTGATTTTACAGGTATCTATTGTTGACTTTTGTGCAGTTCTTCTATTATACTGTAATAATTTGATATATATGAAAATGATTGAATAACTGCTATAAGTATTGTAAGAAGTTTCTCACCTAGTGTTTTGATGATAAAGCCTTCTTTTTCATATTTCCATTCATGTTCCAATATGCAAAGTTTATCAAATACATTTTTTTCAATCAGGGAATATTTTGGTTCCTTTTTTCCCTTAGTTTGAATTTTACAACTCTTCCCTTCTCTTGCACACCATTGTGTTATAAATAGCCTACAACAGTCATGAATTTAAAGCTATACATTAGAAAGCTTCTTGCAAAAGTAGAGATGTCGCTTTAGAAAATCAGAGAAGCAGCAGTCCCAGATTTCTTGATTATCATTGTAAATTTCTGTAGTCAAAACTTTCAGAGATTAGTTACTTTGGAAAATCAAGAGTAGCCTGCTCAACTTACAAGATCTTTAAAGATGTCTTAAGAAGATATCCATAGATTTTTTGGAGAAATCTGTCCTAACTTTTTCCCTACAGTTTTTTACCGATGAAATTTAATTCAGCTCTTTGTCATCCTACATATTCTTTTAAGATGGTTGATTGTTCAGTTGTATTTGCTAGATCAACATACATGGAGAAAGTTTTCCTGCTGCCAGCTTGCAATACCACCTATCATGTCTTTGCAAAGGTTTATTTTACTTTCTTCTAGTTCTGCACGAATTTCACATGAATTTCATCCAGCAAAATTTCTGTTTGACATAAAATGCTGTAAAGTTACCCAGTTCAGTTTCACATATTTGTGCATAGGATTAATTTTATTTTATGAAATATTGGCAATAGTGGAAAATTATTTATGCCATACCTTTTTGCAGCAGTATGATGTTCCTAAGAGACAAACATTGGCTTCAAATGAGTAATATGTCTAGACTATATTGAATTTGTACTTTTTATGTATATCCATGAAAGAAAATAAACTTATGGATGATAGTTCATAGATAGATGTCCCACAGTTGTGATCTAAGAAGAGAAACTGAAATAATGCTGGACAAAAGCAGAGCAGCTCTGTTTAGCTTGAAAGAATTCTTCATTGACAGTTTTGGCTAAGAATGTACATCTGTTAAATACTTTCAGACAACAGCTAAGTGACTAATTTTAGCCTAACCCCCATTTGAGTATTCCCATTCTGCTATCTAATGACTACATATAGAGTTATAAGCATTTTTCGTATCCAGAGTGACTATATGCTGGCTGCTTGGAAAATGCAAACTAAGCCATGCTGACAAGGTAAATTTTAAACCACATTTGTTTTATACTTTTTTTCCCCACTCATTGATACCTGTGATGATTCAATCCTTTTTCCCAGACAGTCATCCTTACATCATCAGAAATCTGTTAGAAGCAAAGACATAGTAAGAACAACGGAAAAGGAAGTAGTAGGGGGAGGAGTAATATGTCTCCTACCAGTCTGTCCTCGCAGAATCAGTATCAGGTGATGTAAGCTCAGAACTAAAACATGAAATATCCTAACTCTGAAGAGCCATGACTTACTGTATACAATAAGGAACAATTTTGATCTGTTTCTTTAAAGTACCAGATAGAAGCAGCATACTGATGTGATATTAAAAATAATTTTTACAAGAAATGGTGGGGCATTACTATCTGTAAAGCTGTTAGCTGTTCTGAACAAGGAAAGCGGGGGGGGGGGGGGGGGTGAGGGTGTGTTATACTTCTGTGCTATAATTTTAATATTTTGTAGTGTTATGCATCTATTTTTTATACATATAAAAATTAATTGCTTCTATTTTCTGCCTGGATGTAATATAGTTCAATTTAAATAAAACTGTCATTCAAATTTGCATTGTGGTTCTTTTTATCTACTTATAAAATGGTGGGCCATTTTTCTTTTTAAATTAGTTGAAAGAAAAAGTACAAAATATTTTTTCCTACACCAAGAATTCTTAGAATACAGTCACTTTTACTGGGTTTAGTCGTTATGCATGGATTTAAGGCCTCTGGCCTTGTGTAGAGTGCGTTTGGCACAGTATCAGGTGTTAAGATCGTGCAGATTTTCATTGCTCAGTGGCCTAAACACACTGTCTCAAGTGAAGCCAATGGAATAATGAAATCCAATGCAGTTAATCAAATGCTGTGTTTCCTGTTTGTATAATCTGTGGCCTCAGTTTTGGATGCAATTTATTTATCTGTATGTTCTCTCAGTTAACAGCTCTTGTGATATTAACTAGCAGTGTAATTGTTAAAGTTGCACAACATGGAAGTAAGATTGATAAAAGAATTCTAGCGATTTTTTTCATGTCATTATTTCATATTGATTTTAAAAAGTAGTGTAATTCTGGGGATTTTCCGTTTAAGGAGATGATATGGTGATTAGTTGCTCAACCCCTGACAATGTCATCATATCTGTAAGGAGCCCAGTGGTATTAGTCGCTTGATAGTTTCAATTTAATTGTTATCACAGCAAATCTTCATAAGAGATCTTTAATATAGCATAATAAAACCAAGGCAATTACGGGTAAAAGGCATTTATTCATATTGTAGGCTTGTCTTCATTTTTCCAGGCTAGCCATTTCTGTGAACACTTGTGTCTTATCAAGTGTACTATTAGGGTGACAGAAATGTTTGCTGTAATGTAGGATGTGTTTGACACTAGTGTACTGAAGTGACAGTAAGATTAAATACATTTTAATGTAATGAGTGCTAATCTTCAAATACAGAAAAAGCCTAGTAAGAATGCTTTTCCCCATGTATCTGAAAAAGTAATTTAGAAATTAGAGAAAGCTTATGTAATACTTCAGCTTGCTGGACCTGGCAATAGGTCATAAAATAGTATTTATTACTGTAATTCTTAAGTTTTCAAGGATTTGACATAGGAAGCAAAAACTAAATTGAAGAACATGTATTCAAAGTATTCAAAATATTTTTGGCAAACATAGTAACATTAAAAGGAAGATGAAATTCAATAGGCCTTGTCAAAACAAAAATATTTTGTTTATTAGAACTAGTAATGAAACAATTCTGAAGCAGTGACTTTAAGTTGATGCCACAAAGGAGTGCAGGCTTTGTTGCATTAGTGTGGTAGGAGATTGAGAGAACTGCAAATTAAGTGGCTCTATGGGTAGGGAGAAACTTATGAATACTCTAAGGCTTAGACAGGATATAAAATACTATTAAAATATATATAACTTTGGTATTTTCAGTGCTTGCTTTAAACTGATGTAAAGTTGTGCACCTGGTTTACTACTGTTCTATGTATCTTCATAGCAAGATGCAGTTAAGTAGCATCTTGCTACTAGTTCAGTAGCAGATAAAATTTGTCTTCACTTAAAAATGAATAAAACATGCAAAATTGTATCTTATGTTCACAGTGATTTAAGTTATTCTATTAAAATGATTTACTGTTACAAAGAATCTACTGTGAGGTAAGATGTTAGATAGTAATACTAGCATTTTAGCACTTTTCTGTAGATTGAATGCATCTTGTGACCTACAGTGTCATATGACACTGTATGTAATATGACAACAGCAAAACAGAATAATGAGGTAATTCTTCAAGTGGAAGCACTTCAGTAAGCTTTTCAGTCAAATACGGTCAAAAAACACTGATTAGAGCCAGGTATTTCGTTGGGGCATTCAGTGCATCTTGGCTTGTGACACTGTGGTCTTTCATAAAACTGATGTATTTCAGGGTCACTTAACAATATGTATGGGAATTATTGTTAATATCCGAATTATTTTTATTATCATTACTGCATGACCCCTTTCCATTGTCTACCAAAGGTCTTGGGAGTGTGGGAAGGTCCCTGCTGAGCCAATATTATATTCAATTTACATGAAAGGTGTGTGGGAAGACCCAGGAGACTACAAATTTGATAGTTCTAGCCTCAGTTCCTGGAGAAGATTATACTGGGTACTTCTGAAAGGCATTTAAAGAACAATGCAGTCAACATTGGTTCACAAAGGCCCTGTTTAACTAATTCTGTATCCATCTATGATATCTTCCTAGTGGGTAAAGGGAAGGCAGTGGATCGGTCTTTTTTTGAATTTTAGGCTGTCCCTCACAGCCTCCTTCTCGAAAGTGTTCTCTGGTTGTGGGATGAGAGGGTTTACTCTCACTGAGTGAAGAGCTGGGTGAATGGCAGAGCTGAAAGGGTTGTCGTGAGTGGGGCTGCATCTGGCTGGCAGCCACTTATCAGTGGTGCTCCTCATGGATAAGTTTTAGGGTCAGTCCTGTTCAAAATATTTATTCATTATCTGCCTACAGGAGAATGCACCTTTTTGTATCAGCAAGTTTGCTGATGATACAAAACTGGGAGGTGTTGTTGACTCTTGCAGACTGACCTTGCAGACTGTTCCAGGTGGACTAAAACATTGGACAAAGATTAATGACATGAAATTTAAGTTCAAATGCCAAATTCTGCACAAGATCAAATTGGGGGAGGACTGACTGAACAGCAGCGTTTCAGAAAGGGATCTGGGGGTGTTGGTTGACATTAAGCTCAATGTTGAGTCAGCCCTGCCAGCCAGGAGGGCAGACTGCATCCTGGGGTACATCAGACACAGCATCACCAGCCAGTCCAAAGAGGTGATTGTCCCACTAAATACCAGCATTAGTGTGGCCTCACCTTGAGTGCTGGGTGCATTGCTGGGCCCCACAACTTATATAAGATATGAAGGTCCTTGAATGCATCCAAAGCAGGACAAGAAAGCTGGGGAAGGCACTTGAAGCCACATCCTCTAAGGAGCAGCTAATGACTTTGGGCTGCTGTAGTTTAAAGTGAAGGAGGCTAAGACCTTACTGCTCTCTGCAGCTTCCCAAGGTGAGGAAGCAAGAGGAAGATGCTGATGCATCTCTGATATCTAGTGGCAAGATGCTTGGGAATGGTTCTAAGTGGCCTCAAGGGAGATTCAGGCTGAAGCTGAACCTCAGAAGGTATTTCTTTAGCAAGGCAATGGTCAATCCCTGGAACAGTCTTCCTGGAGAGGTGATTTATGCCCGAAATCTGTCAGTCAATGGAAAATGCCATTAATACTTGCTTTAGCTTTCAGTCAGCTCTGAAGTGGTTGGGCAGTTGCATCGTTGGAGATCACTTCCAAATGAAGTATTTTATTGTAGTCTATTCTAAATTATAACATTTACATATTATGTATTGTATAATATTAAATTATAATAAACTTTCTATATTTCACATCAACTAGAACAAAGATTATTAAAAGAAGAATGCTAAAAATTTTAGCTTCACAGATCCTTTGGTTTTCAATCAGTGCAAGTTCTTTTTCTGAACATAAAATCATCTTGTTCTTTCTATGCCCATCCCAGCCTTTAAAAAAAAAATTGTATTGGAGCATTACAGCCATATTTTGTGTCCTGTCTAACTTGACTAAGTACTGTTCTTCATTACAGTGAATATTCTTGTAAAGAAATCCATTTTTTATGATCACTGTTATGAATGGCAGTTAAAAAGTATATTTTTTTAAATAACTTGAAATTCAGTGTACCTAGCTTAGTTCCAAGCTCAAAAGCCCATCTTAGTTTCCATATATTCCATTGTTTCACCTGTTGCACTGCCATGTTTTCACTAGGCCTGTAATTTATTTTCATAAAATATATCATCTTGTCTTAAATGGCATTATCAGCCTAGCTGCTAAGATAAACAAATCTGTATAGACAACCTCTATCGTAATGTTCACACAGAGATTTATTTGGGTTTTGGCTGTATAGATAAGGAAGTAGGCTGTCTGGGAAACCCTCTTCATTATACCTGCAGCAAAAGGACTTTCAAAGAAAGCAAATTGAGAGGCTGAAAAGTTGCCAGGTTTTTTTTCTTGCAAAAAGCTACTGTCACTTGGAACTTGATTAATGGCAAGAAGATGAAGCCAAGTGCAGAAAAGCCATTAGTAAGCCCAAAAGCAATTATTTTTTGTTGTTCTGTGTTACATATAGCAGACAGAGGTTTGAATTGAGAATATGTTGAAGTCAGTGAGAAAAAGGTCTTCTTTGCTGGACTTCAGTTGAATCAAATATTGAGTTTGGTCATTAGCTGCAAAATGTCAAAACCACAAAATGCAAGTAGAAAAACTTCTAATTTCATTAAAATTTTTCAAACCTGGAAACCTAAATTTAATCTTACTTGTAGTTCCTGTGATGGTACTGAGTACTTCTTGTTTCTGAGGATACCTACATACCTCAAAAATCTGTTTGTTTGTTGGGGCGTTTTTTGCTTAAGTTCTGAAACAGAAGGGTGAAGGGAGAGTGATGTTTGTTGTTTAATGAGCTGTCTAAACTTAAATGACTGTGTAAGCAGACATTCTTAAATGTGGCCTCATTTTCACATGAATGTCCCATTCTGAATGTAAGTTTTGGTTCCATCAAGATCCTTCAGGATCTTTGGAGTTCAGGAATCTACATGGTTTTGGCACTAATGCTGCCTGATAACTCAGGAGAGACAATTTTAAAAAATAGATTAATTTTTAAAATAAATGTTATGTACATTTGGAATTGCTCCCCTTATGAAAAGGTAGGAAGCTATGCATGTGTTTTCTGTTGCAGTTTCTTTCTAATGAGTGAGTCAAATAAACAAGGTGATATTTCAGATATTTTATCATGAGTGTCATTTATTCATAGAATCAGAGAATACACTGAGTTGAAAAGGACCCATCAGGATCATCGGTCCAGCTTCCAGCACTGCACAGGACAGCCCCAAGAGTCACACCATGTGCCTGAGAGCACTTTTTGAACTCTGTCAGACCTGGTGCTGTGACCACTTCCCTGGGAAGCCTGTTCCAGTGCCCAACCACCTTCTGGGTGAAAATTCCTGATAGTCAACCTAAACCTCCCCTGACACAGCTCCAGGCCATTCCCTCTGGTCCTGTCACTGTTACCACAAAAAAGAGATCAGTGCCTGCCCCTGCTCTTCCCCTCATGAGGAAGTTGCAGAGTGCAGTGAGGTCTCCCCTCAGTCTCTTCTCCAGGCTGAAACAGACCAAGTGACCTCAGCCACTCCTCATACAGCTTCCTCTCCAGACCCTTCACCATCCTCGTGGCCCTCCTTTGGGCACTCTCCAGGAGCTTTAAAATTTTCTTGTATTATGTTGCCTAAAACTGCCCCCAGCACTCGAGGTGAGGCCGCCCCAGTGCAGAGCAGAGTGGGACAATCCCCTCCCCT
>VWZT01001440.1:0-59260 GCA_013397055.1 Pachycephala philippinensis | reverse complement strand
TTTTTTTTTTTTTTTTTGCAAAGGGATGACCAGCATTTATCAGTTGTTTTGATGCCTTAGGTTTTAATTTTTATATTTTTCAAATCCCGTACTGGCTAGTGTGTAACTCTGAAGTTTTGTGTGGCCTGTTAGCTGCTGTTCTCTCATGCTGGTTACACATAACAAACCTCTCTAGGTTTGCACCTCAAGGACACCCTGTCCCAGGCCCCAAAATGTGTAAACTAAAAGCCTCTGAAGAGGAGGGGCAAATTGGAGGTAATTACATCGTTAACTGAAGTTATAACTGGAGAATTAATCCTGATATGCAAATGGACCAAACTTATAAAAGTGTGAAGAACCCGTGAGCCAGCGTCCATCTTGGGTGTAGCCTTTTGACTGCCCAGGGTGTACCTTTGAAGGCCCTTCAAATAAACACCTGCTTTTATTCTCTTATTTTTGTCTAGCCTCTGTTTTTAGGTAGCCACTTCCAGGCATCAGTTTCATTAGAAAAACATGTCAGATCAGTTCATTTTTACTCTTCTCTCACAACTAGAAAGCTTTTTTCAAACATTAGTGTGAGCTTTTTCTAGTGTTTTTCATTATATATCAGTCTCCTGCTGTGGGAAACTTTCATATACAGCTATGAAATAACTGAAACTCATATAAAATATTTATTAATGAATACCTAAAGGGCATGGGCCAACTTCCTTTACAGCTGGAATTTAAACTGACAAACAGTGTAAAGGCTCCCTAACTATATACAGTCAAAATTTCCCTGTTGCTGATGAGTCCAAATGTCAAAGCTTTGTCCAGTGCGAAAAGTAGAAAATAAAACTGGATGTTCTGGTTTGCACATCAAAAATAAAGATCAAATTTATCAACAATTGACAACTATTAGTTTAAAAAACAGTCCTAGTGGTAGTATAGTTATCTTTTAAAACATGCTTGTAATGCTTTTAAATACATGTATTTATTTAAATTAAAAAGAAACAGTAAATCTTGTGCTACTTGAGTAAGAAAATGATGTAGCTCCCCTCTAAATATTTTGTTTGGATGAACCACGCGGGAATTGAAAATCCACCCCTGTATTTAAATGTATCACAATGAATGAATTCTGTTTAAGTGGAATCCTTCAATTTTGTATTGAATCATTTTTCTTAAAATTATATTTCAAATACATACAGGAGTAAATTATTAACACTGATTATCACTTCATATATTTTTGTGTACCAAGCACTTGTTGTGAGTGTTTTTAAGAAAACAGAGTTAGCAGTGATTGATTTCAGTAGTTTATTGAAAGGACAAACCAACTTCTGATAAAAGCTGACCATTTTTGCAAGTGCAAAGGGAATTCTTTTTATTTAGACAAATAATTCAGCCGAATCTTAGAAGACAATTGAGAACTATAAAAGCACAAAAACTTGTTTTCCTGTTCTGAGATTAATTAATTAATCTGAGATTAATTGTGGGTTGTAAGGGCTTGTGATAATAACTCAGTAATCTTGTAAAATGTGGTGAAGCAACCTATTTATTAAACAAATGTTAAACTTAGCCACTGAATTGATTTAAAATGCAGGTTGTGTTCAGATATCTACCTTTAGCTCTTGTAAATTCTTAACACATCTAAGGTATTTCCAAAATTAACTAGCAAACTTTTTTTAATCCTACTACTGTGCATTTCAGCTTAATTGCAGCCTGCACTCAAGGCTTTCACTGCAGATTATTAGCAGAAGCAAATAACCTGGATGCTAAAATTAACCATTAGTTCATTGTAGATGGATGTGTTTGTTCCCTATGATCAGAAATATTGTACTCAAATCAATACGCTGACAAAAACAAGAACAAAACTTCTCAGCTCTCAGGTCCTGTGTGATTTACCACACTGAACTATCATGGATCCTTAAGTATCTTTTTTTTTCTTCCAAATACAAGGGTCAAAATGTAGTAAAAGATTCCATATTCACTCATGTTTATGTACAGTAATAATTTCCCAGTTCCATTAAATCCATTTTCCATGTTAGTTTTGGGGTATAATCAACCTAGTTTGATGCATTTATTCTTTTCATCACACAATGTTGGTGCTTTTCTAGTCTTCTGGAATTTTATCATGTGCCAAATATATTCTCAGTGAGAATATCAGACCTCCTTGAGAAGGGAGTCATCTGCTATAAATTCTGCAAGGAGAGTTAAATATATAGGGCATAGGTCTTTGGTTATTGTGGAAAGCACTTCTAAAAAGCATTAATGCTTCACTGGCCCTTCTTGCAGTGTTCTCTCTAGCACAGACTTAAAATCTGCTGTAACCAAGATGTCATTTGGGTAGAATGATCTTCAGAATTTAACTCAAAATAAATGATCTTTTGTTTTTCCTCTTCACGTGTACAGCTGGAAGGTGTTAATAACTGCTACTCTTCTGGTGGAAGACTTCTGGTTTTTAAAAGACAACAGCAGAGTAGGCAACAGGTTTCCCAAAAGGGTAGTGTAGCTACTGGTGTGGCTAGGTAAGCCCCCTGGAATTTAAAAAAATAAAAATAATTTAAAGAGTTCCTCTGTCCAAAGCTGACGTTGGAAAGCTGACAATCCTCCACGCCTCCTTAGCTTCTCAGGAAAGCAGATCACTTTAAGACTATTTACTCCAGCAGGAGTGGGAACCACTGGTCTTTTGCCAAGTCCTGCTCAGAATTTCTGAGGAGTGTTGCATTCAGCAGCCTGAATAGCTATAGCACTGTCAAGTCCTGTAGCAGAGGAAAATAAGACTGCATCGTAAGTGAAACCATTTTGAAGTTCAGGCAGAAGAAATTGCAAAGCTGTGATAATGCTTCCCTCTGCTCAAGAAAGTCTCAACTGTTAAAACACCGTATTTTGGGTTTTACCATGCTTCTTGCTATTGAGAGAAAAATGCATGTTTTACAACATTAAATACATCACACTTATAATATGGATGAGTTCTCCCTGACTTTGCAGGTATTGGAAGGTGGTAGTGAGCACAGAGGGAGCTGACAGTAAGAGAACTATTGTATTAGTAAAACCATCCCTCTCTTTTTCCCCTTCTTTCTATAATGAACATGCATTCTTAAATACTGCAGCCTTCCTCCTTTGCATTGCAGTCAAGTGGGGTATACAAGCAAAGGCAGTATTTTAACAACTGAGTAACCAAAGTTTAAAGCTGGATTTGTTTCCAGCTTTGAGAGGAATGCCTTTGTGACCAAGTATCTCCCAAGGTACTTAGGGATCAGCGTTTCCTGTTCTTGTAAAACTTTTTTGTGAGAAGAGCCAACTACTGTTAGCATTATACAAAACTACTGAGACAGCATGCTGGGAGAAATTAAACAATTAGCCAAGTGAATTGTTTGGGTCTCTGGTAATGAGTCTGTTCTTTTATTCTTTCCTGAGGCTTGAAACGGTGAGAGCTGCAAAGACCACCCTGCGTGTGAAGTTCAGCTACGTCATGATTGCCTTGACAATACTGGGATGCATCGTCATGGTGGTCAGAGGGAAGCAGGTAAGCACAGAATTTGGGCTGATGAGGGCCAATAAATCTTCATATAAATTTCTCAGTTCCTTTATGGATTTTTAGTACTGTCTTGCTTTGGGGGTTTGGGTTTTTGTTTGTTTGGGGTTTTTTGTCATTTTATCACTGAACAAAATTTTAACAAGTCCTCCTGGTTCCCCAGAAGTGACCCTCATTGACTAATTCCCATCAGAAAAGGATGATTTCACTGTTAAGATGCTTCCTTTAAAAAAAACCAAACGAAAACCCCTGAGCTTAAAGCATTTGCATGGCAGAAGAACCTTATTTGCAATGCTGCCTTTCTCTGAAGCTTTTCTTCTGATGACAATGTTAATATGGACTATTAAGTGTTTTTCTAGAGAAAGCTTAAAAGTAGTGACAGTCTTAACCCCAGCACTGTGAGCTACTGAGTGTCACCTGACATTTCTGTCAGGATTTGTCTATTAAAATGAAAAGGATGCAGCACTCTGAAATGAAACAGTGGAAGGATTTTTCCAGGCTTTAACAGCAGAGATCAAACACTGATGTTTCCCAGAGCATTTTCCTCTACTGGAGTAGTATGAATGCAAACACCAGGAAGAGAGGACAGCTACTTTGGAATCCTTGTTTTCAAAACAGCTGGAATTATTTGTTTCCTGAGATGAGCTCAGTTGGCCAGAGAATGGTGCTAATAATGCCAAGGTTGCAAGTTTGATCCCCCTGTGGGTCATTTACTGAAGAGCTGGAATTGATGATCCATGTGGGTCCCTTCCATCTCAAAATATTCTGTGAATCTATAATGGTTTAATTTGTGATTTGTTTCTAGTACCTCTCTCTTGTGAAAATCAGATCAGTATTAAATACTGACCAGAAACACAGAATCTATCTGCTAGTGCCTTGATAAAAGGGTTTATTCCCAGAGAAGTAGTTACTTTCAGCCAAAATAATCTCTCAATATTAACCCTCTTGGCTTCCTGGCATTAAAGCTGACAGAACTGTGCCTTGGTAAGGAGCGGCCAGGTATTTTGTAAGGTATTGATTCAAGTTTCAATTCCATGGTCCTTCAGGTGATAACTGATGATCTTATTACATTGTAGGCTATGAAAAGACATGAATCTCTTACGAGCATAAACTTGGAGAAGAAAGCCCAGTGGAAAATGGAAGGTACATCTGCTAAACCTTAGAGGAGGAAATGAAGAGACCGAGGACTGGGGTCGAAAAGCAAAATCCCTTTCAGCACAGAGAGGAGGAAACAGTCACATCTTTCCTGTTAGTTCTGTACACTCATGTTCAAGAAAGAATGAATACATTGTCCTGTAATCAATAAAACCAGAAATACCTATTTTCTTTTCCTAATAACTGCCCCTTTCTTCCAGACTCTTTTCTTCATGGTTAGTGGGACAGGACACGTGAGCAAACTGGAAGAGCAGTGTAATTGTTTCTCACGTGCTGTGCACCAGACCAAGCATCTTTTGAACTACTGCAGGACCTGCACCTGCATTCTTGATACCAATCCCGTGCCTGAAGTCTCGTGTTCTTATTTACCCCTTACAGAAAGGTAACTGTAACACAGAAGGACAGTCTACTTGGTTTCCACAGGTACATCCATGCTTGTACAAACAAAATACCTTCACTGGCCAGTCATCCGCTATCACTATTTCAGGTCCCTTCAGCAAGAATGGAACTGTATTTATTCTGTACTGGTACTGGCTACTTCACATAATCCACATGTTCCTCTTTGTTCTGTCTTGCTAAATTATTAAGGCAACCCTTGAGCCAAAAGTTCTTGTCTGACCTACATGAACATCAGCAAAACGATCCTAAGTTATTAGAAAGCCTGCTTCCCTGTTCTAGGTCCTGTTATTCTGGATGTATTTGTTTAAGTGAGGAATAACTTTCTGTGAAGAACTGCCTGCCTTCAATAAAACGAGAGGGAGATGAAAAGTGAAATAGCATTCCAGAGAACCATGGTGTTGCAGCTGACACCTAAGAGTGGTCTCACCAGAGCTGGCAGTGAGATGAGAGAATGTCCAAGCTAAGGGAACAGAGATTACTATTTTGAGGAATACTGAGCAACAGCTTCAACTTGTACTGTCAGATTTACTCTTTGGAGGCACTTTAGTATGAGAAAGTCAATCAGGCATTCCTGCTCTATGCTACTAAGTTCCTTCTTTATGAATCTCATTTAGATTTTTAAGTATTTTGCTCTTTTAAATTGTTGTCTTTCATGATACCAGGCCCCCCTAGAGATCACCTGCCTCAAGAGCACTATTTCTGGCATTGAGCCCAGTCACACACTACTCATGTTGATAGCCTGCAGCAACCAGGGAAAGTATTTTCCTTCCTACTTTCAGTTCATTTAGAAGGAAATGTAGATTGCAAGTGTCAGCACTGCTCAAAACTATGTTCCTGCCCAGCACTGTCCTGCTGACTGGCCCTGGGGACTCCAGAATCAGAAGAGACATTTCAGTTTGCCAGAATTAGCTTGTGAACTTTCTCAGAGTGGGAGGGAGATTATTTGTGTTGTACTCCTAAAAATTAGCAGTATTGCTGAATAACCAAAAGCTGTACAAAAATGCAGGGTAAATCTTTACTAGCTGCTGCAGTCCATATTATGAATTGCATTTCGGGGTACCACAATGAGATGTAACCCATGAGACAAGCTGTGTCGTCAATTCCACCGCAGAAGTTACAACCTTCCGGTGATACAATGATCTGTCATCAGATTCTCTGGATGGAAATTATCATAAGTACACTGTCAATCAAGCAGAGCAGGATTCCACAGGTTTGTCCACTTAATTAGCACTGAATACAAGCCATGTTTAATTTCACTGCAGGTATGTGAACAGATTTTCTATGACAATTCTGGTTCTTTGCCACACCAGTGGGCACACAGGTGGGAACCAAAACAAAATCTTGCCAGATTACATGCCTGTGGTCGTGTATGTACTAAATGACACCAAAAAAGAGAACGTGCATTTCAGACAGCATTTCAGGTCACTATGAAGAAAAATTTGTGATTTATGCTTGGTGATTGCAAAGCTTAAAACTGTGCACCTCAAAAATATCACCCCTTCAATACACACCTCTGAGTGCACTCTGTGAACAGAACTGGCAGGTACCTCTTCTACTTTTGGAAATAAAAGTATTTGGACTCATCCAGCTGGTAAAGTACTTCAAATATGAAAAATACCACTTAGAAAGCAACACTTCAGACCAGCAACAGTCACCAGTTTTTCATTTTACTTAGATTTCTATAAGTTTTATGCCGTTTACGCAAAAACTGAAGTCTGGTCCAGTGGTTTGACAAAAGCTCCACGTATCCTTCTGTCACCCTGGTATCTCCACCATTTCAGTATCTGCCATAAAGACTCTGCATCACTGCCCAACTTTGTGTTTTCTTTCAGCTTCTGTGTAGGCTCGAGTCTCAAACAAAAGCCCAAGACAATGAGCTTTGTGGTCTCCAGCTTGCTCCTGACCAATGCAGTATTTTCTTTGCAAGTAGCTGGGTACTAAAAAATGATGTAAATCTTTCTCAGATAGGCAATGAAAGGAACCACCTCTTTCCCGGTGTGATGGCTTCCAAGAAGTACTTCTAAACACAGACAGTGGTTACAAAACCAGCACACCTTTCTGGCCAAAGCAGCCAGTCCAGCTGACTGGAGAACTTAACACCCCCCAGATCACTGACAGCTCACACCTTCAGCCCAAAGCCTTTCAACAGTGCATGATGGAAGGAACATACTAAGCCCTTAAATGGTATCTCATTTTCTTTCTCCCCTTTGGCTTGGTCTGTAACACCCTTCCCATTTATCCAGAACAGTCCCATTTATCAATCCTATACCATGTGCCCTATTGCTGTACCTGGTCCAAAGGCAACTGACACTTCCTAAGGCAACGATCACCTTACGACGTCAACACTGCCTCAGTGGAACGTGCAGGAGCCCTAAGGACACGGCCATAGCAGTACACAAAGAGGTCTTGCTTACTTTTCTACTAAGACTCAGGCAACTGAAGAAAGACCTTCATGTCTAAAATTGGCAAGGGAGAGTACCAAAGGCGTGTTGTGCCAATTTCCAGAAGCAAAAAAAAAAATCATACTGGAAGAGATGGGGATTTACGTTAAGCTGGTATAGAGATCAAAGTGCACAGAGGTAAGACAGCAGTTCTGGAAGTCTCCAGAGAAGCAGAGAACTGTATTGCCAGGAGCAGTGTCACATGTAGGATGACAATGTGCAATCTAGTTCTTCAATAGCCTCGGTACTGACAGAAAAAAAAAAAAAGGCAGGTCCATGAACACATAGGTCCAGGGTCATTGCCTTCCTCCCTTAACATTAGGCAAAGGGCCTTCAACCACCAGTATCTGGCTCGCATCAAGGAACAAACACAGGAATTTAAGAACAGGCTGAAGTCTCTAGGCAGCAGTTGCCTCAAATGATTGTGTGGTGTCTTCCCAGGAGCCCCAGGTGCTGGTCCTGGCTTAGTTCCTGAGCTTTCAATAACCTGTTTCATCATCCTTTTTATCCTCCTGACCCTGCCCACCATTTTCCACTGGGAACTTTACCAACAGAAAGAATGATGGCTCCTGTTTGCTGCCCCAACAAAACCACAACTTTAATGGCATTACAGATCTGTGTGCTGGACTGCTAGACAGCAATTCCAGGCAGTCCTGCGTCTTCCTTTCTCCAACACCCAGTTTATAACAGACATTGTTAAAACCTCAGTGCAGTGCTTCCACCTCATTACTGATGTCACAAAAAAAATTCAATAAATTCTCATTACCAGCCTGTGGGGCTTTTGGAAGGTGCTTAGATTGGATCTCCACAAGCAGACAGAAACCAATGAGAGTATTTCAATTTTGAAGAAAATATGAGATCACTTTTCTAGCATTACATGCTGTCTGACAGACCAAAGAGAAGAACCCAAGAACTCCAACAGCTCCCTCACCTACCCTCTACATGAGACCATGATGCCTCCTGTTTAGACACAAACCAACAAGAGATCATTCAAAACCCAGCGTGACCTTCACAGAAGTGGCAGCTAGAGGAGTTCTCTGAGATGGTCCCTGTCTGAGCACATCCTTCAGGAGAGCAGAGGATACTGGTTTCAGTGTTTCTAGCAGGGGACACAGCCACACAGACCTGTGTTAGGACGCAGTGTTCAAGTGATACGGTACAATGATCCTCATCCTTTCAGTGGCACTCTTCCTCCAAAAGAGCATCCTTCATCTGTGGCCTGAATGTTATTTATTAGGTGGGTAACGTTACACTACAGGTTTGGCTCCGTTAAAATCCAAGTAGTTTACTTAACCTTGGCTTACCAAGTAATTCTGATCAGTCTGTATAAGTGAGCTTTTCCTTTCATAATTCACAAGTCTGATCTCCCTTCTGTACCCATTTAATTTGCAGCCTTTGTTAGAAGCAGATTTTGTTTCTTTTCAACCTATTAATAAGGCTAAGTAAAGCAACACCAAGAACTGGTTGCTGGAAGATCCTGATGGAAATATACTCAATTAAGCACCATTTGAAATTACATTGAGACCTATGAGTTAGCCACATTTTAATCCATTTAATGTGTGCCATGTTGGTTCTTGTATTGGTGTGGTTTTCACTCAAAATATTATGCAGTATCAGCCAAATGCCTTACACAGTCTAAGTATTTATGACAACAATATTACCTGCATCAACCAGGCCTGTCACTTCAAACAAACATACCAAGTTTAAAGATTTATACTTATCTGCTCTGAATTCACATATCCACGGCAAAAGTAACAAATACTGGCCAGGCTCCTTACACAGGAAGGCAGCTTAAATGGACTCTTTTTTAATTCACTCATTTAGAGGCAATTGTCATTACTTTCTTGGGGGGGCAGGGGAGGGAAACGCCAATGCACCACATTGTTTTCACTAGCCTGGAAGAGAAAACACTTATATATATAGATATATAGGTATGTATATATATACACACACTTTATGCATGTGTGTATATATATGTGTGTGTGTGTATATATGTATATATACACGCTAGTGTATATATACACAGAATATACATATATGAATATACAGAATATATGCACACACACTTTGCTCAGATTTGTTTACAAAATATGTAGCATTTTTATACCATCCAGTAAGAGGTACATGGTTTTAAACAAATCTTATAGAAATGACATGTTATTGGAAATTTACACGTAAAAAAATCCAGCACAAAAAAATCCAAAAGCTAAAACAAGATTTTGCTACTAATCAGTGCTTCTATCACCCTTCAAGAAAAGAGAAACACAGTTATTTATATGTGATGTAAAGGCAACACTGAGGGTTTTTTTTGCTTTTTTAAATTAACCACCAAATTTAACCCCCTAAAATTACAAAGAATTGAAGTCCATTTACAGATCAAGTGCAGTAAACTAAATGTTCCTTCAGCACAAAGCAGCACTAGAGAAAATAACTGGGAGAGGGAAAGTGGAGGCCAACTGGCTTAGCTAGGGAGGCAGCAGGTGGCTTCTGCAGTGGCCACACAGGTCAGAGTCTCCATCCTGAAGCAGAGACAGAACAGAAGACTTTATTTAAATAATGGTCACACAGAGCTGATGTTCAGGCCTTTGCCTAGCTTCTTTCAGCAGTATGACAAGTGATTTATGTGTTTTTATAACTCTGTATCCAATGGGCTGGTTTCACTTTTGCAGTGGCTTATCACTGAGAGGAGTCATGAGGATCTTGAAGACAGTTCTGCCACAAACATTTACCACAGGTACATGACGCTGCAGTTGCCAGTGGCGATTTTGAAATGTTTACACTGGACAAATGTGTGTTCCAAGCATCCAAAATGGCTTGAAAGAACATAGCCCGATGCAGGGGGGAGCGGACGACGTAGGGAATCCATTGCGTTCTCTGAAACGGAACTGCCACTTTCAATCACGTGGCATCTCCCCGGTTCTGTGAAGAGTTTGGTATCAATGTCAGCTGAACTCAGTGAGGAGTGGCTGGCCTTTGCATCAGAGGTCTGTGATCCAAGCAGGTTGCAGAGCCAAGAACATGCTGCTAGCAGAAGGGCAGTCTCCAGCTGCGCGCGGCAGCTGCCATGCAGTCAGCGATGCCTTACAGATGTCACCTGGAGGAACCATGCGTTCCATGCTAATTCACCTGAAGTCTCATAAACAGCAAACGGGAAAAGTGAAATGAGAGGGCCAGGTGGATCCGGATGTAATAGTACTATCCTTTGAGTGTAGTGTCATTTGAGTTGTTAAATAAGGGCCTTGACCAGGAGGACTATATTCCAGGTGAGCTGGAGAGGAAGCTCTTGTCTCGTGAAAATGAAAAGGAGACCTAACGCTCCTTGTGCTAAGTTTTACAAATTAAGATTTCTGTATTCAGAAGTTAACTTTTCAGAAGACAAATCTGTTCAAGTCAAGCTGTGTAAAACTGTAAAGAGGCAGACAGGAACTTTTCAACCATAACTAGAATACCAGGGACCAGACTCTGGAGCATGGAGCCAGAAAGGGCTTGATTTTTAAGGAAGGCCCAGCTGGATCATACTGTGCTGGCAAGCAGAAGTGGGGGCAGTTTCTCCATTCTAGAAGCTGTTTTGGAAAGTCATTTCTAGGGAGGTGTTAAGAGTGACCTATTCACAGGTTCTTTTTTTGTGGATGGAGAGGAAAAACTGGGAAGGTATACAAATCTCCACAGTGGTCTGCAATCCAACTTGGGAGCTCAGTGTTGAGACGGACGGGATGGGGCCAGATGTGTTCAGTATTCCTAAGAACCACAAAACATGTCCGTTGCAGCCTGTTGTTGCAGGGGATAGAGAACTTACTCCATTGTTTGTAACATGTTCCTCATGCCAATAACCTCAGCTGGCACATACAGCAAGGTAGATATATCGCGTGTGAAGGTTTAACGCATCTCTCGCAGCCATCCAAAGAGGCATCCATGGGGGATGAATTCAGCTACGTTCTCAGAAAGGCTGAATGTCTCCCTGGACTGCAGGCACACTCTGCAGCAAATACAAGAGAAAGGCAGCCTTCTCTTGGATGCCAGGTGTGGGGGGCCAAGTGGAGGAGGGATTACTTTCCTGTAATAGGAACAGGGAATTTCTCAAAGTATAGAAACTCCACGAAGATGACAGTGGAGAGATTGAGAATCTAGAGGAGAACGGTGATTCTGGTGACCCCTTGCCAAGGAGGGGGCATCCTGCCATGGAGAGCCAAAAGTTTTCCAGACGTATGTAAGAGCATGTGCACAAGGCAAGCGAATGAGCGCAAACAGGGTTATGGAAAACACTGAGAGAATCACTCCACGGGTGGCTTGTGGCTCGACAACAGGATTGGCTAGGTAGAGGAGCACACAGCACAGGGGCACCTCAAAGCTGGAAGCCTTCCATGGGAGCCTCACACTGCTGGAAGATGTACTGTTGCTGGTTGATATCCACTTGCGGGGCAATGCTGCTGTCTTCATCCTCTGTTCCAAAGTAGTGCTCAATCAGATCAAAGGCCTTCTGATAAATCTCTTGATTCTCATGGCTCTGCAGGAATTCGATCTTGTCCAGGCCTGCAGAGAAAAGAAGTACATAGAAGTTACAGCTCAGTGAAAGGATATGACCATGATAATTTTCAGTCTGTTCCATGATTCCCTCCCACCTTCAGAAAGAAGGTGACCCTCTATGGAGACCTGGATCCAACTTGTACCCTCCAAAACCAAGGAAAGTCAGTTAGAACTAGAGAGATCTCTGTAACTGTGTTAAATATTCTGTACTTTCTGTCTGCCTCTACCCTTTCACTCAAAAATTAAATCAACAAGCTTGAATGGGTAAAGAACAAGGCCTCAAACTCAATGACTTTTTCTGAGAAGACTTTTAGGACTGTGTTTCCTAAAAATATGTTCACAGTGCTTTCTTTATGAAGACTGTGACTACAGAATCACCTAAGTGTAAGCTGAAATAGACTTCTGATAATCATCTAGTCCAACCTGCAGCCCAGCCCAGCCGTACTAACCAACACCAGATTAGATCTGATGTGTCTGAACAAGTATTCCAAACTTCCAAGGATGGAGACTCCATTTCCTAACCTGTATAATATATATGTATACAATGCAGTTAAACTCAGGCAACAAGTTTTTGGGCAGGCATTAAGCAAACGGGCAAACTCAAGCCTTGTCGTCAGATACAAAGAAAAATAATACAGCAAGGAATGATTCTATAATGAAATCCAAGTGTTAGCCATTCTAATACACCTCTACTGTTGGGAATTGTAGTGGTTTTCTTGTTAACGCCTTTTACTTTGTATGAATCAAGAACAGAAGATCTGCACATTCTGTCTCCAATCTATACAAAGACAAAGATAATGGAGAAGATGGAGTACACTGGAGACTTATCAAAGAACAGGTTATTTTCAGTCACAGTGACAACTGGGCCTACTGAGACTGCAGTGGGTTTGTGACCATTGCTGTACCCCGAGTTCCCCAGGTGTTTTGCTCATACCATACGCTTCTTCAATAAGAGCGCAGTAAGGATTAATGCCAGTGCCACTGCGTTTGGATTCCTGCTCTCCAAGCCTCAGGATGTTCTCCAGCCCATTCAGTGCTACTTGCACAATCTTTGAGTCCATTACTGTAAGGAGGTCGCAGAGTGGTTTGATGCACCCCAGTTCTACTAAATATCTGAAAAACATCACATGGAACCCAGTAAATTGTCTGGAAGAACTTGTAATTGGTGTAGCCATTTAAGCTCTTACCATGAAGGTCTAAGAATCAACATATTCAGATAAAATATCAATTTGACTGGAAAAACTAGAGAAATTACAGACATCTATTTCTATCTAGTCAATTCTACCGAAACAATGAAAATAACTTTCATATCCTTTCTCTGTCTCACTCTCTCTATATAGCTATGAAATACTAATTTATTTTTTGTACCATAATTTATATTTCTATAATGGTAGCTTATAAATATTTTCTATAAAGAGCAATTATACTAATTTAACATACTTACAAAGTATTTTTTTTTATTTTATACAAAACCGCATATAAGCATAATGTACTGGTATAAGCTAAACAGAAGAAACAATGCACATGATGCCATTGTCCAAGGGGCTGAGCTATTCCTCTCCAGACTGTTACTGCACTCTGTTACACTCTACACCACTCAGAAGCTAGGTTAAAAGTTGCATTTAGTTTTTTTCATGTAAGACAAATGGTTCAATTATTTAAGTAAGTATTACAGCTGAATACTTTTGTGATTTCTCCCTGAAGGGATAAAAGGCTCATTCATAACAAGGACATGGTCTCGCTGGATACAACACTGAAAGCATACTGAAAGCTTTTCCAGTCTCTAGGCTGATTGTTTTCTTGCACAAACACTAACTCAGTCAATTGCATTGAAAGATTTAAACTATTTCATACTTGATCTGTTCCGCAGAGCCTCCTGATGTCGCATTTGTGATTGCCCAAGCAGCTTCCTTCCTTGTCCGAAACTCAGCCGTTTGCAAAATATTTATAAGAGCCGGGAAGATATGGGCATCTATGACTGTCTGCAAAAATAAATGACATGGCAGGGTCAGAATAAAAATTAGAAACAACTTCTTTGTCCTGAGTTAATGTCCATGCCCAGCACAACACATTAAACCATGAAGTACCACTTTATCAAACGTCAAAACTGATAAATCAGTTTTCAGCTTTACATTCAAAACCTTAGTTATTCCTGTAGTCTATGCTTATCCTAAATGAATTCAAAACACATTCAGACTGAAGTGACTGCCATGTCACTTAATGTTACTTAATCATACCATGACAGCAAAAGAATGCTATACTTCCCTTATTTTTCCAGGTAGTAAGCCACTCAGCTATGAAGTCAGTAAACCATTAAGACATTAAGATCCCCTAAACTTCCTAGGCCTGCATGCCATAACACATTTCCACTGCGAGAGACAACGGAGCAAAGTTATTCATGTAAGAACTGCTCAAAACAAGCAACCACCTAGTGAAAAAAGAAAGCACTGATGGTTTACCAGTGGGTTCTCTGCTTAGCTCAACAAAGTGATAGAAGTCAAATGAGCATTTGAGCAGCAACTCTAAGTTTCTAGTAACTCCTTCTGAAAACAGCCTTTTGCAATAAGATAAAAACTAAACCAGGTTTGTTACACACCTATGACAAGGATCTGAAACACTTTGATAAAGATCTTTCAAACAAGCAAGATCTTAGGATTACTTTTTTAATCTACTGCTTTACAAGTATAAATCATCTCAGAACTAATAAAGGAAAATTTGAAGAAAGCCAAAAAGATCATTTTCACAGAGCTCTGTAGAAGAAAACAGATTACAGCAAAAAGCTACAGTCAATTCACAGTGTGAAAATAAAACAACTGTTTGATATTTCTTTTATTCTTCCTGTTTGTCGGGGCATCCGCACTGCCTCTGCTTTGTAAATCCATACAACCTATCAGTTGTATCAACAGGCCCATGAACACTGTCTCCTATGCAAAAGAATCCACACTTCTAATACAGCAATCTGGGGTCCTCAAGGAAAACTATTACTTCCATCATGCCATGTTGTATTACATTTGTACATTGCCAAGAATATTTGAAAAAGTATCCTTTACCGAAACTTTTGAACATGACTGCTGAAAGTGACAGGTGATAAACAGGAGCCAGCTTTTTTTTTTTTTTTAAAAAAACAAATTAAAAAGATAAAAGAAAGTATCTTGAAAAGAGATGCATTTTACCCCCTGACATATTTTACTGCAAAAAACCCCAAGTAATTTGTAAAATTATTATTGTAAGGGTATGTGGAACATGAGAGCATCTGTTTCATTACGGTTATCAGAACAAGGACCTTTCCAGCTCAAAGGCAGATAAAAGTAACAGGAAAGTAATAAATAAAACACACAGTGACACAAACCCGATAGACAAGGGATAAGAGAAACAATCACTACGAAGAAAAGGTTCCAGTCACTAATTAATAGGTCATTAAGAAACTACAGGCAGAGAGCCAGCCTGGACTTTGTAACTGATGACAGGGACAAGCACAACTGTGCAAAACTTAATAACAAATCTTTTCTTAACTATTTTACCATGTAACCACTCTCTCTAGCCCACCTGGGCACTCTAAGGATTAGGTGCTAGCAACCCAGTACAACTCACTTTGGGCCAGGAATTGGACCAGACCTCAGGAGAACCCCTTGTGTCTGTGGTGTCAGCAGCTAGAGTGGGTGGGCGGGTGTCTCAGCATCAGTAGCTGGAAGGGCCATGAAATCAAGTTCCCATAAAATGTGAATTCGGGGCCAGCAACTGCTTCAGGTCTTGGATGAAAGGGCCCCTGCAACTGGAGCAGGTGAGGGTCCCAGCATCAGCCACTGGGGCAGGATCACAGCCCACAGGGTTCATGCGCCTGGATGCCAGCTACTAGGGGGACTGGAGTGAAGTTAAGTGAAGATCCCAGCACCTCAGCTGCAATGGGACTGCAGGTCACAGGACCCATATGCCTGGGCACCAGCTAGGTGTGGTGGGGGAATTTGTGTTATCCCCAAAAGCAGCAGTGGGTGTGGAAGATCACAGTGTACTTAGTTTGCTGGCAAACTGACTGGGAAGCAAGTGGGAGGGCCAGGATCCAGGCAAGGACAGAGGGTTTGTGCTGATATTCAAGTGGTCTGCAAGTGCGGAAATGCCCAAGACAAACGTGTGCATCTGTTTGCCAGTGAGAATCAAGATGAACCAGCCAGTGAGCAGAACCCCAGAAAGGGGAGTTAAGAGAGCTCCTGATCCAGCCACGGACAACAGCTTAGCAGAGCCCACACTGGTACTTGAGACATCTGTGACTGTGCATCTAGAGAGTGACAGCATGAGTGTTTTCACTAGTGAACTTCAGTCCTCATCAGATGGAGAGGAGAAAGGGGATTTGTCAGTCTAAACTTTGCTTTATGTGAGTCCAGAGAATTCTATACAAGGGTGTTGTTGAGGCAGAAGCCCTCAGAAGAACAGTGTGTTACAGGATGTCAAGCATTGCCTACTGAAAGAACTCGATATGGATCTTGGATAGGGATATTTGAGGGCATTAGGATTTTACTATTGTGGTAAAGAACAAGTCAAAAAAAATCACATTATCACTTCTTAAATCCTCTCCCCAGAAAAATCCTTTTACAGGAGATTTATTTCCTTAGAAAGTGTCTTCTTAAAACTAACTTCTATAATAAGTACTAAAATCAGACTATGTTACATCATAGTGTGGAACTAAATCAGCACACCGTATCTGACAGGCAGTAACTAACACTTGGGTCTTCTTACTGCCAAAACAAATGTTACCTTAAAATGTTTCAACTTCAAACTTGTAAAATAGTAAGCGAATTCCACAATAAAGAGAACTACCAATAAGACGGCAATTAAGTGGGGGAAACACAAAAGATTCTTACTGTTTTTCTTCTGGCTCAATCAATTTTGAACTCCTTGCTTCAGGGCTTGGATGCTTTAGTTCAGTGAGTAAAATTACTCTTTTCTTAAGAGTGGAGAAATATGTATTTGAACCTTCTCAGAAAGAACTGAATCCAGATCTCACATCTTGGGTGAGTGCTCTTACTTCTATTTCTATTGTATGGGGACCTTGCTTAGTTTCTGCTCTATCTTTACCCAAGCAGAAGAGGTTAAAGCACCACAATGAATCACAGCCTCTCATAAGGCACTTCTCTAAAAGAGACTGACTCAAGAGAGATTACCAGCCAGTATATTTTTATGTTTCCTACTGCTTGACAGGCAACGTAAGTGTTGCCACCTTGCCCTAGCAGAAGTCTTAAAGGTTCTCAACTGTCTCTCTGTCATACAGCCAAACTTTTCCACTAACACTCTCTCGACAGTTGAAATTCTCAGAGCTTAGCTTTAAGGAAAAAAATACATTAACTAGGTCCAAAAATGGTCTGCTTTAACCTTAATATCTTCACTAGATTTCAAAAGTCCAGTTAAGCTCAGCAAGGGTGGAAACAAAGTAGCAATACAGAGTAAGTGCTTAGTAGCATCTATTATTTACACGCTATGACTTGTAGCCTGCCCACAGCAGTTACTCTTGAAAGCACACTAGAATGCCTAAGGATTCCTATCTCTATGATATTTTATGTGGGAACAACAGTTACTGTGGAAACAGGTCATGTTTCCCTTTCAGGTAAACTTTTAAGTGACGAAATAGTAAATGCTAGAACACAATTTGATTTTGTTCCTTTTTTTTTTCTTGAAGAAAGCAAGCCTCAGGCAGAGGTAAACCCTAAAGAACTGCAGCAGGATGAAACAACTTAAAACTTGTAAGGATTTAGATTGGCTTAATTCAAATTACTTTACTTTTTTAGCATTCCTATACTGCGTGTGCCTCACATGGAAGTGTGTTGAAGACTAAAGTAGTGTAGTGCATAGAAAATACTCAAGATAAGCATAGCTTTCAAACAAAAGGAACAGAGTTAAGGGATTTCAGTTCAACAAGAACTTGAAAAACGTGAAGGAAATAAAAATGTTTTAGGCTGCTACTACTAGGTACTGAGGTGCTATGTACAAAATACATTAGAAATCTCTTTTTTGCACAAAACGTAATCCAAAGCCCATTCTTTAATACATTAAACTAACACTTAAGTTTTTGCCCAGCTGCATCCATTGGTATTTGCTGGAACTGAACCCCATCTTGAGCTGTAACCACGAGTCTTCTGGAAAACCAAAATTGAATTTTAACTGAAACTGAATTTTTATTGAAATACGAACTTTCAAATTTAATTTGTAATGTTCAGTACTTAGCAAATCTGGCCCTCACTTCTAAAGTGTCAACTTTTCTATGTTTGGTTTGGGATGTGTACGTTTTTTGGTTTGGGGGTGATTTTTTTAATAGTTGGTATGCCTGTGGTGTAGTCCTCCAACAGGGTTGCCTGTCTCTTGGAAACATTGTACCTGTCTTTATTTTAATCAAGCTTCTTCACTTCACAGTATTTGATTTTTAAAGAGTGAATCTAGACTAAAAAATGAATTTTCAAAGTATCATTACACCTGTATGGATGTTTAATCTAAATATGTTGTAGTTGCTGTTAGGGAGGTCTTCAATCATAGTATATTAAATTCATATTTTGAGCTGGTCAATACCATGTGAGAATTTGCTTGTCCCCCTTTGGGTTCCCACACCTAAATCAATTGTGATATGCAAATACACACATACACATTTAGTGTGCATGTGCTGGCATCACATGTCTGCATATCATTCATCACATAAATGTGACACCAAACAAGTCTTAGACTGTGACTGTTTCCCTGCTCCTGCAAGCTCTCTCTTTACCTTTAACAAATCAAAATTACAGTCACCATATAACTGGCAGCTGCAAATACAGCCCTACTGCTATGATCTCCCCCTCCTGGCTGGAAATTTTAGCTCACAGAGGCTTCTCAGTGACTTCTTTTCCAGTTACCTTGTTTATTTATTCAACTTACAACTCCTTTATAAATAACATAGCAAATATTTTAAGCTAAAACTACTTCACACTATGGCATGAGTACAGAAAAACCCTGCCTTCCTAGAGGCGGAGAGAAAGCACTTCAGATCACAGCTCTAATGAACCTTTATGCTGTTGACACTGACACCTAAGCCTATATACTCCAAATGGTGTAAAAAGCAAACTTCTAGCCAGTTTACACAAAGTTGTTATTGCCATCAGGAAGAACCTGCAGTATAATGAGCAGCACCTTGTTGAGCTCTATCCTGCTTTTAGGGTCAGTCAGTCCTAAAAAAACCAAAACAAAGAAAAAACCACAGCAAACAGACCAACCAACCTCCCAAAGGCAGTAACACATCACTGACTGCTGTGGTTTTCAGCCAGAATAAAGGAATTAAAGATATTCTAGCTCTGCTGCCCTTAACGTGGTATAAGGTATATAGAAGCCTGAAAACAGATTTTGTACTTAAACACAAAGTTAAACCTGAAAGAGATTAATCTTTGACTTCCACTAGTCAGCAAACTAATATGACCTTGTCAGCAATGCCGTATTTTGCCCCTAATGGATATACTTTTTAAAGTTCTACTACCACAAAGAGCACGTTAAGATTCTTACATTACTTATGCAAACTATGACATAAACTAAACACACTACATATTTAAGGTAACTTGATGCCTGTGCAAACCACAGCTCTGTGTGAATCATGTAATTCCTTTTCCATGTCCCTAGCACTACTTTCGGAGTGATCCCCAGCGGTCCTTTTGAAGAAGAGCCTCTGACAACTCTGAGCTTGTAACTTTACCACATTTTGTAAAAATGCATTTCATTCCAGAGTTGTATGTATTCCAGGCAATACATCATTTGCTACATTTGCCCATGTCACTCTTCTGCAAGTTTAAGAAACCCTAGAGGAGGAAAAATATGGCACAGATCCTGTTGCTACCATGCCTAGCCATACTCAGACTTCCAGATGTTCTTGTGAAAATTTAAGGTATGTTAGAAAAGAAGTGATAAGTTTCTTAACCTGTCAAGAGCAGAGAACTCCTATGATGTCTTCACTGTCAGACATGGAAGATTGTGTCTGATGTACTGCCCTTCATAGCTTTTCAACGGGTTGCGAAGTTAAGACACAACATTTTCTGAGGTATGTGATAGCCTTTCATACCCTTCAGAAGGGTCGACAGCCAGGATTAAGCTTCAGTTGTGCAGTTCTCCTTCTGACTCCCAGGAAGATGTAGTTCCCCTTCTCCCTGACTGGGGAAGCTATCCACTGAAGTACAGCAAAGCTGTATACAAACTAGGAAATTAACAAACAAAAACTATACTTAGTGACAATCACGACTGCATCAGGATATACACATCCACCCCAAACCTTGAAAGCACAGAAATAAAGAGGGGAAAGACTGCTGTATTCCACCACGTTTTTCTGTTGCCTAGGCACTGTTGATAACACACTCTGAAAGGCTTTCACTTCCACCTCTGGTGGGGAAATAAACTCAAACCTCCTGTACTTTAGTAAGAGCCACCAAAGAAAGTCCAGCACGCACTTTCACACATTTCATGCACGTTAATTTACATTTCCTTAATGCTAGAAACAGTTTACTTGATTGTGTTGGAGTGCAAATCTAATAGTGATAGGCTGCTGCCTTGTATTTTAGAAATGGCAGTGAAAGCCTTTGGAGTGTGCTACCAAACAGCATCGTAGGCAGTATGAAAAGTGGAGATGGATATAGAAGTCCTTCCCTCTGACTTTATATTTCTATACTTCACGGTGGGTGGATGGAGGGAGTGTAACCCAATGCAATCTTAAACAACACTAAATATAGTTCTGTCTGTTAATACTGGCTAGGTAAAATACCTATCAGATCCACTAAAATATTTTAATGTCTTCTTGGTGTGCAGAAGGGATTGCCAGATTATGGCTTGAGCACTACCCAACGTTTCCATAGTATTTTAACATCCCAAGTGTTCTGGAACAACAATCCACTAGTTAGATCCGCTGGTAACTCACAAAAAATGGTTACTATGCCAGGCACACGTGAAAAAAGTTATCATGTGCTGACATCATTCTTGTCTGATTTCTGGCTAAAGATTGTGCATGTTCAAAATCTGGTAAACATCACAGAGAGTGGAACAGATCTGCTCCAGTTTATGACCTCTAGTAGCAACTATTGAGCAATTTAGAGGGACTGGGAAGAAAGGAAAATAAATAATTTAATTTAGAGCTCCATCTAGTATCTTAGAATTCCTTCTGTAAGGAAGACCACTTCTCAAGAAGTAATGTTTTAATTCATCACAACGTGAAATAATGTAAAGAAAAAAAACTACCTCAACTCACAGATGAAATAGGTTCACCCATGAACTTAGTTAAATCAAGTATTCATCCCAGATGGGAATTATCCTTTATCATCACAGCTATTAAAAATATACCACACTTTTATTCTCCATTTTAGCATATGACCATCTCTAAGAAACATTTTACCAAACAGTATTTTTCAACTTCAGAAATTCTTTTTTTCAAGTGCTTTTCAGCTTGAAAATCATTTACAATGATTTTGTCATTAAAGAGGAGTTGTCTGAAGTAATACCTCAATGGCATTTTCTGAGAAAAGCAGACTTATCAGCTCTGGAGCTGAAAGGAAGTTTCATCACACCTTGTATCTCACACCACATTCTCTAGGTTGAGACTAGAAACTAAAGAATCAAGGGTCTTTCTGGAACTTGTTACACATTTGTGATGAGACTTTCTTTTCAACAAAAGGTAATCATTGCAATCACACCTGCAATTGCCAATTTTACTTCCAAGAAACACTGGCTTTCAGCTCTCCAATCAAGCATGTTGTAAGCATTCTCCACTGTGCTTTACTTCACAACTTTCCTCTAATGGGCCATCTTTTGCAGTTCCAAAAATCAAGGCCTCATGATGGACACGATTTGCAGTATGTCATCATTACCAGGATAGTTATATCCTGCTCACTATCAGAAACACTGTTTTTTAACTTAATTTTTGTAACTGTCAGTATAGATTAAATTGGGTATGCACTTAGGGCAGTCAGTGTTTCACTACAAAGCATGTGTGTGCTTGGAGTTTGAAGGCAGATCAATTACTGTGAATGGGACCCGAGGGACTCTAAAATGAAATACAGCTTTCACTTTTGAGAACATGCTTCTTACATTCTTTTTCCCTGGACTTGCACAACGCATCAACACACTTCCAACCTTGTCTGTGACATATCCTAAGGCAGCTGCTTTTAAACTGGATTCTTTTAAATCTACATGTATTCTGGTGATTTGTCTGACACTGTTTTCTTCTTGATACAAGACTCCTGAGAAAGAGAGCTTCTATCCACATAATCACAAGTATTTTTCTATGCATAGTTACAGGGCTTTTTATGCACTTCTAAAGAGTCACTGCTAGAAATGAAGATGCAATATTAATGGCTCATAGCATTAATTTCCCTCTCCCTACCTTCTGACCTCACCTTTTCAAGTCACCATGCAATTCTAATCTGCTCTCAATGGCAAGGCAGCTGATCCATGATAAAATACCCCAAAACATTTAAAAACTGCTAAACACACACATGCATAGACTAATGATTTTGTTCAGGTAGATTAGGCAAATTCTGTTTTAACAAAGGAGATCATTTTATCCTTACTCATTTTCAAATAAAGATGTGATAACCGTTTAGAAGACCAAGGATTACCAGGGATACAGTTAAGACTCTCCAGCTAAAGCCTCAATTGTGCCCAAGTAGCAGATACCAGGTGTAAGAATACTGTGCAAATAACGACAGGTGCCTACTCCTTCATTTGAAGTGTGGTACAGTGAATACTTATGAAGAAGTTACAGAAGTGAATACACTACTGCAGTAGCTTCTGGTGCACTAGAATTCAAGTTACCTCTAGGACTCTTCATAACTGTATCTTCAGTAGATCAAGAATATGAAAACAGACATCCCAAAGTTTTGAAAACATGTTCTAACAACAAACTACTTTCCATTGTCACTTCTGATACATCTTTATGGAATGATTTGTATAGATACCTGGCTTTCTGAAGCTCTTCTTATGTTTGGAACACCTCTATACAATTACATATCCTGAAGCAACACTCCAAGACACTTGAGAAAAAACACAAACTTAAGACAATGTATTTGGCTGGACTGTTCCTCAGAAAATACTCTTAGACTTTCCAGAAAAAGCAGAAATGCCCTTCTAGAGAGAGAATACTGGGTTTCGAAGGTGGTAGTTGAAGGGATAAAGAGCCAAAAGACTCTTTACTGCAAGAAACATGAAGGCAAAAACATTTTTACCTTGGTACAAGCAGCAGTAACTACCTACTCTGCAGTGCTAACTTGCACAGCAATTACAATTGCTGATGTGGGAAAAAAAAACAGTGGTGCAGTTGCTGATTTTACACAGCACTTTTTGTTAGAAATTCACCTAATCCACGGATTAACACACAAACCACAATAAAGGCAGAATCAAAATTCTTGGAGCTCTACCAAGGTTAGAGTGAGTAACCATATTGTTCTCTATAACTGACAAAAAACATGACCTCCAGTGGTAAAAACAAAATCCTGACTGAGAAAGCCAGAGCAAATACCACTGTAGGGTGTTCTTTTCCTCACAGTCCTACTTCCATCTTAGTCACATCTTTACATCAAACAAGAAGGACCTATAGAGCTTTCCACCTTCATAAGATTTTGGGTTTTGCCTACTCATTTCCTAACATAAGGATCTCTGAATGTTAGATGAGCATTCGCTCTCATTTTCAGGAATTTCAGGTAGCTTAGCAAAGACTGAAGTATCTTTCACAAAAGTATTAACTTTATTTCCTATGCTTTCAATGAAGCCCTCATTGAAGGTATTAAGGCTTTATGCTGCCCCTTCAGCAGATGAATGTTCTTTGTAAGGGAGAATGTAAACCCAAAAGATTCCAAGTGTCACCTGCAAAGGGTATAATACACTTACTTCAGGAAAAGTATGCAGTCTTTTCATAATCTTGTGCAAGTTTTCTGCAAAAGGAGAAGTAATTCCACTCCATAGGTAAAGAGGGTTAACCACTTCATGCTAATTCTGATGGTATAGAATGACTAATCCAGAATCATCATTATAAGAGGAGCAATCAGGCTGCCTTCCAAGGAAAACAGAGGCTACAAGTACGCCTTGGATACTTTTGTCAATATATTAAGAGGCTTGGTTCACTTTCTATGTAAACATTGTTTCTTCCAGGTTACTAGTAAGTAAGACAAATATTTCGAGAGTCTAATATTTCTGACATTTATTGCCATTCCTCAAAGAACAAATGTCTCCAGCCAGACTTTCATGCATCCTCTGCAATCTCTGAAAATACTTTCTGTATCCAGTGAGGGAGAAAAGAATTGAAAAACGTAACCTCAGAACTGAATTTGATTTACATGAGACTGTTATTTGACTGCCTTGATGGAAACACTTGTATTTATCAGATCAAGCCTTGTTTCAGGGCCAGGGTGGATAGGGCCATGGGCAACCTGACCTAGTGAATGGCATCCTTGCCCATGGCAGGGGGGCTGGAACTAGATGATCTTTAAGGTTCCTTCCAAACCAAGACTTCATGATTCTATGATTCACTACAATCTCTTTTTCCAACACTTCTGCAAAAGAAAAGGAATGAGGCAATGTTCTTTGTATTGAGTTTGCACGGCAAGGTTTTGGCAGCAGTGGGGGGAGCTACAGGACTGGCTTCTGAGAGAAGCTGCCAGAAGTTTCCCCCATGTCTGACAGAGCCAATGCCAGCTGGCTCCAAGATGGACCCGCAACTGACCAAGGCTGAGCCCATCAGCTACAGTGATAGCAGCTCTGTGGTAACTTATTTAACAAGGGGACAAAATGACTGGGCAAAAGTAATTGCAGCCAGAGAAGAGAGGAGGAAGAATATGTGAGAGAACCAGCCCTGCAGACGCTAAGGTCAGTGCAGAAGGAAGGGCAGGAGGTGCTCCAGCCACCAGAGCAGAGATTCCCCTGCAGCCCGTGGTGCAGCCCATGGTGAGGCAGGATGTCCCCCTGCAGCCCATGGAGGAGGGCCATGGGGGAGCAGAGATCCACCCGCAGCCCATAGAGGACCCCAGAGGAGGTGGGTATTTGATGGAGTCTGTGACCCCATGGGAAGCCCACACTGGACCAGGGTCCTGATCGGACTTGTGGCCCCCTGGAGAGAGGAGCCCACACTGGAGCAGGTTTGCTGGTGGGACTGGTGACCCGAGAGGGGACCCATGCTAGAGCATCCTGTTCCTGAAGAGTGCACCCCGTGCAGTTCATGAAGAAATGCAGCCTGTGGAAAGGATTCATGTTGGAGAAGTTCCTGGAGAATTGTCTCATGGGAGGAACCCCATGCTGAAGCAGGTGAAGGACTTCTCTCCCTGAGGAGGAAGCAGCAGCAGAAACAATCTGTGATGAACTGATTGTATTCTGCACTACCAAGGGGAGGAAGAAGAGAATCGGGGATAAAGTTAAGCCCAGAAAGAAAGGAGGGGTGGGGGAAAGGTGCTTTTAAGTTAGTTTTAGTTTTTTAGTTTTACTTCTCATTATCCTACTCTGATTTTGATTGGTAATAAATTCTACTAATTTCTCAAGTTGAGTCTGGTTTTTCCTGTGACAGTAACCAGTGAGTGATCTCTCCCTGTCCTTAACCTCAACTCATGAAACCTCCCTTGTATTTTCTCTCCCCTGCCCAGTTGAGAAGAAAAGTGGTAGAGCAGCTTTGGGGGACACCTGACATCCCACCAAGTCAAACCACATCCCTGAAAGAGAAGCAA
The DNA here is from genome assembly GCA_013397055.1 of Pachycephala philippinensis. Taxonomy (NCBI): domain Eukaryota; kingdom Metazoa; phylum Chordata; class Aves; order Passeriformes; genus Pachycephala; species Pachycephala philippinensis. The sequence continues at coordinate 33,560 of VWZT01001440.1, read as the reverse complement.
AAAATTCCCTAGTACAGCTTTTCTTAAACAGAACTCCATATTCAGGGAAACCAAAATATATTGAGCTGTGTCTTCTTCATCTAGCCAGGAAAAGATGTTTCATCTCTCATTTATACCACCTGGAGACAAGTCCTGGGAATTCTTCCTGATGGCTGACACTCAGTCCAGACTCAGAACAACAATCTGATCTTTTGGAGCCTAATTGTAACAACTGACATAAGGGAGTGGGACTCATTTGCTTCTGTGTGCTATCACTTAATCTGAAGGGATTACAACATTTAGTGTAATCAGAAAGGACAAATCCCAGGGCAACATGTTACATAGCCTCCATTATTGTTTAGTTTAATAAACAGCACACATAGATTTGGCTAAACACACATGCCTGAGATGGGGCACTATAAGGGCCACTTATGTAAATTGTAAAAGGAATCATAAGAAAATAGAAACAGTAATAAAGTACTTTCAAATGTAGGTGTCTGTGTCTGATGGCTAAACCAAGAAATATGTGAAGTTATTCAATTCTCAAGGTTTGTAGCCTGTTTTTTTAATACATGCAAATTTCTGTATTTTAGTGATTGTCAAAAGCACAAAGCAAATTATTTAAGACAAAATTTTCTTGAGCTTAGCCACATTTTGTCATTTTCTACCATGACTGTGTTCCCCCCTTTATAATGTGTAAATGACTAAAAAATGTAAATTATTTCAATTTGGAGATGACTAGGCCATTGAAATATTCTAATTACACACAATAATATATTCCTTGTATGTAATTATGTATCGGTAACAGGGCATACACACAAATATGCATTTTATACACAAAAAAACACTTGTGTTTCTTCTAGTCTGCAAGACAAAGATTACTGATCATAGCTGAAAAGGTTACCTGGATCTGGGCTTTGTTTCCAGCTGTTATATTAGATATTGTCCAGCATGCTTCCTTTTTGATAGATTCTTTTGGGCTGCTTAGCAAGTGCAGTAAACTCTGCAGGGCTGAACAATTCAGAATTACCTGAATACAACAGGAAAAACAAAACAAAACATGCCCTTAGAAGAACTTTAGGATAAAGAATCACAGGAACAAGGAGTACAATGTCTTGAAAATCTAGAAAACATACTCCATTAGATGATCCCAGAGATTTTTTTTTTAAAACCACTAAATATACACAAAACAAAAAAACCTGCAAGAACTAAGAAATAAATGTTTGCAGGAAAGCTAAAGAGCAAAACTACCAAGTCATTCAGGTAAGAGATCACACCTCCATAATGACTTCAGTGTGACCTGAAAACAAGAAGATACCAAGCACATTATGACCAAACAAAAATAAGATGATGGTATTTTCCTGTATTTTTGTACACTTGTAAGCTCCAACTACTTCTGTTTTCCACATCCACAGGCACTGTGGTGCATACTGTGACCAGTGACATTATGAATGGACAATTTTTATGTAAAAATTACAAAAATTGTAAAAAGCCTGCAATTTTACAGTGCAGAAAAATTGCAGCAATATTTCTATTTTCTAAAAGACCAAAGTACAACAGAAAATGCCCCGGAACTTGGATGTTACAAGACAGCACATTTGATTATGTCATGTGTGAGTGAAGGGCTTTTTGACCCTCTAGAAGGGCATAACAAGATTCAAAGACTGAAGAATGAACTTTTTTTAAAAATAAAATTCCAACTTCTAACAATTCAGCCAAAAATTGGGAGAGTATACCAAGAAGCACAGGAGTTTTGCCTTGGGTGGCAAAAGCAGACACCTTAGAAAGAACAGTGTAGTACAGAATTTTATGAGAAATACTCCAGTCAAGCTGAATCATGGTCATGACTTCTGATCATGGAATCTGAGGACTTAATTCCCTTGCTTGCATCCCCCCTCCTCCACAATCTTAAAACCTTTGTACTCCTCACTAAGATTAAAAAGGCAAAGATTATGGTTCAGGATTTTATCAGGTGTCTGCTGGGACAAGTTGGGTTCTTTTCTTCATGCATACTATCTATGGTTTTGGCCATCTCCAAGCACTGGCAATTGTTAATACCTGAAAATGAGACAAAAAGTAAAAGCAAGTTTGTGCCCCAAGGTTTCACAGAGAAGTTCTTGAAGAACTGAATTGTATGTTGCATTCATATTCAGAAATGGATCAGCTCTCAAAGATGGCCTCTTCCTTCTGATTACAGATTTTTATATCCATCCTGTATCACTTTTTAGCATACAGCACAATCTGCAGGCAAGACTATCAAACTATCCTACCTATACAGTTCTCTAGAATTTTAGGAAAGCTCATGGTATGCTCCTTGGAAAAAATCACGCACAACAAAAAAGTTTAAACTATTTTTAAATTAAAATCTAAGATTCATGCAGTATTCAATAACCTGCATTGTATGTGAATTCATGATCCCTTGTGGTTCTATCTTTAACGAAATTATGAAATCGCACCTCAATCATTCTTTATGACTGATCTGCAAAACAAATGCCACCGAAAAAAAATACAACGCCTATGCAATTCAGCTACACAAAATATATTGTAACAATCAAAAGATCGTGTTATCTTACTCCTAGCAATAAGATATTGAAACAGTGCCCTGCTGCTGGTAACTCATCTATAACTCCAGTCTCAGAACTGAGTCACAGAACTACAGAAGCAGCCCAGTGACAACCTAGTGCCTCTGAAGCACCACATCTCCTGCCTCCCAATTTAATTCCAACACAGTGGTGGGAGTCACTGCCTCCTGCCGATGCTTCTCCAAACAAATGCCCAGACACAGCTACATACCATCCAAAATATAACCAGACACTTGTTTTTCAACATAAACACAATATATTTTCATCATATATATGACATATTCATCACAGATTGGCAAAAGCACTGAATGTGGCAGGCCTTTGACAGCACTACCAGGGCACATCACTCAGCATAAAATTCAGGCTAAGAGACAGACTTACTTTAAATAAACCGAAAACATCCCACTCTTGAGGGGTATTGCACAGCTGCCCACAAGTCCCAGACACAGCTACCTAAGAATCATCACCAGTTCAGGACTGAACGGAAAAACTGAAAACCACCACATTTTGAAGCAATTAGTATCATTAACCTTCACTTTCAAACTTCAAAAGGAACAAGAGGAGGTGCTTGTGAACAGGTTACCACAATTAACAGAAAGAGGAACTGCAGTACAACACAAGAGAAACTTAATCCATACCTGGGTCTGGATATCATCTCCTGTAACGATGTTCCCCACAGCTCGTAAGGCAGGAGATACAACCTTGTAGTCATTGTGCCTAAAATTGACAAAGAAAAAATTTAAGTAATTAACCTTCCCGAAGCATCTCCATCTTCACATTCTCAAGAAAGGAACATCTATCAGCCAGAGGAAACCTTCCCTGATCAATGTGACTTTCACTATCTAAATAAACACTATGATTTTAAACTAACGGTAAGCCTTTCTAGGGTTTCTAAATATTTAGACCTTTAGATGTCATTCAGCAGCATAAAAATAAAACATTAAAAGAATAAAGTACTCCAGAGTACTTCCGAGCATCCTTGGGAGGAAAAAGTAATTCACTTTAACTATAAAATACACTTAATGTAGCACACACAAAGGCCAAGAATGAGACAGGAGAACAGGGATAGAAGTCGTGTGTTTAACCCATAGAGCTGTTTGATCGTCTTCCATCATAACATGCATCCCTCCAGCATCACTGTTAAATCAGGACTGGAATAGGAAAGGTGAAGTAAGGAACTTTTTTCTAAAATGAAAATACTTCTTTATAAAAAGCTACTTAGAGGCAATATGTTTTATTCATTAATCCAGCATCACATTTGCTCTAATGTTAGAAGCCTTAACAATCTTTTTATTTACATCACTGAAAACCATTATTCCTTGTTCTTAGGCCATTGAATGCTCCATGTCCTGACCTTGGATCTGAGGCAAGGGCTCTGAACAAGGCCAGTCTCTGTGACCCCAACTCTCACAGTTACACCTTACTGACCAAAGTGTGCATATACTCTTCTACAGTAAGGATTGAGGAAATTATTTATATTTCAAGTCCCTGGTACTGTCAATTCTAGTAAATGGAACTATTTCTTACATTTTTATCTTTGATATCCTCAGGTAATTTCCTTGTTAGGTAACTATAATATGGACTTCAATGATGCAAGGAGAAGTCCAATGTATACTATGGATTTTACAAAAATGTAGCTCTTAGGTGCAGGAAAAAATCTCTTAAGAAACAGCAAAACTAGTACAAGAAAAGTCCCATTGCTTTTGTTACTCGTGACAAATAGAGAACACCGAACAGACAGGTAAAATTAAATCTCAAATGTTACTCTTTGGAAATTACAACATTTCAAGACATATTTAATTAAACTCCTTATTGTTATAATCTTGATTTCAGGGAAAAGAGTGACGCTTGCTTGCAACAGATTTCTTACATCAGCAGTTCCACAAGTCTTCTGCAGACTCCTGCATCAATCACAGCCTGGATTTTATCATTGGGGCCATCAGACAAGTAGGACAAAGCCCAGCAGGCATCAGCTAATACATCTGTATCATTGACAAAGAGCAGCCAGGAAAGCACACTAAGACAAGGTGAGACCTGTAAGACATTAAGAGGAGATACATACAATTAAAAGGGCCAGAAGATCTATTACTATGTCAGCTAATTTTGTATGTCATTATAGGATTAGGCACTGGAATCTTAAGATTCAATACTCAGAAAATTTCAGACCTAGGTAGCACTTCTGTGCAGGGCTGTAGCTATACAAGCACAGAGGAGCATGTCTGCAGAAAAGCACCACAGCAACTCTTCAGCCTCTACAGAACAACATCTGCCAATGAAACTCAGACTTGTCCACTAAGACGTGCCACGTGCTGCTCTACAGCAGCCACGATGTAGAGTTTTGTTCTGCTATGGGACAGTGGTCTCCAGTACACCAACAGTAACAAGGTTACAAGGCAGCCATGTTAAAACGGTGGTTGTGAATGTCTGCCCAAAGGACTAAAAAAAAACTTCAAAGAACTTCAACTGTAAGAAGCCCATGAAGTATTTCAGAATTTCTCTGATGCATTCCTTGTGTTTAGTTTGTTTCACCATCTTAAACTAATAATTTGGCTATCACCACAATACATTTTCTTTCAAGCATCTCTTACCTTGGCAAAATCAGGAGGAGGATTCTTCCCTCTGCAGAGGTTGGACAGAGCCCATACAGCATTTCGGGTCATAGTGAGACGATTCTGTTTTGAAAGCAATCTAAAACAAACCAACAAAAAATTCCAACCCTTGATTTTAAAAACTCAAAGCCAGGCAACCCCGTTAACTGTGTGAACCATTAAAACAAACTCTTTTTAACATACACCAGGGCAAAATATGACAGATTTTTTTTCTATAAAAATACATCCTGAGGAAAATCATCCTTGATGGCTACTAACACACACGCTAGATACAGGAATCTAGTATCCCAACAAGAACAGTAAACATCACACCAAATTTCACTTAAATGCTAGCATACTGATGTGGCAGATTAGCAGCCAAAAGGTGCAGGAATTGTGACAAAATTACTCTAAGGAGGAGGACATGCAGGTAGTTTTGGAGAGTACTCTCTAAGCCAAACTGCATTTTTATGTCAATCTCAGACTATGAGTCCCACTTTGGCCTAGGAAAATGCAGAAAGGAAGGACCTAATTTTTCCACAAGTGTAACAATTCAGTTTCTTTTTCTCATAGCCATCCGCCACTGCACCAATGTCTTTATGACAGCACTGGAGAATTCCCCTGCTGCAGAGTCTGCAAAGGACAGAGACTGAGTAATCGTAATTTGGACATGACAACACAAGATGGTGTCACTGTTTCAGCAATAATATGGTCCTTAAGCACAGGACCATCAAGATAATTAGCAGGCTAGAGAAATGACACGCAATGGGACATCAGTGACCTGGATTTGTTCAGCCTTAGAAGGAGATGGTGCAAGAGGAGATACAACTACTGCCAACAACACTTCAGCAGGTGGATACAGAAAACAGGAAGCCAGATCCTTCTCAAAGGTGCACAGTGACACGACAAGAGGCACCATCACAAGGTAAAACACAGAAAATTCTGATTAGGTATCAGAACACTGTTTCACCATGCCATGGTCAAATACTGCAACAGGTTACACCAGGTAGTTACGGAATCTACTTCTGATGTTCCAAATTTGACTGGTTAAGTAGTTGAGCAATCTAATCTGATCTCACCTGCTATGAAGAAAGGCTTTGACTAGATGACCTCCAAAGGTGCCTTTCAACTTAAATTATTCTGTGACTCTAAAATAAGCCCAGACATCCACCAACACTGTAGAATAAAATAGTTCCAGCTTAGCTGCTTCTAAAACATGTTTCCATATTAGCTTCATTACAAAAGTAGTTCAGGACTCCCCATTAAAAACTCTGATTAGTCCACAATAAAAAAACCCAATATTATTATTCTTCAAGGCAAAACCCAAATTTCAGTCGTATCAGACACTCAAGCGAAATTCTGGAAAACACATTAAAACATACTTACTGCAATAAAGGGGGCAAGATATTACAGTCCAAAACATAGTCTCTGCACATAGTGCTGTCTCCAGCAATGTTGCCAAGAGCCCATACTGCCTGTAATGAAAAAGAGAATAATATTTGCTTTTATTCTCAAAATTCCACCAGTTTAACTTGTGTATTAGAGTTGGGAGATAAACTGTTCTCACTGTTAGGTCCTGGACAACGTACAGAAGGGGAATGCATTCTGGTTGCATATTACATTTATACACTCAAGCTCATTATATGATTCAGGAATATTTATGGAGATCTAAGAAGAACACCGTAACAGCAAACATGTATGTCTCCAAGGATTGTGCAGGCAGACATACCCTCGCTCTGTCCACAATATAAGAGATGAGCTCACCTCCTCAGGCTTAGGAACATTCTAATTCTACTCTCCTTGTACACAGCTAATTTAAACCCAGATGTTTGTAGCACAGGTCAAGCAAGTCTGTAGCTACCCAAAAATGTTTGTGTGGAAAAGCCCATATTAGTATTTACTACAAAGCCATAAAAGCATGCATTGTTTACACAGTCATAAATAAAAATGAGAATCTATGTGCAAGATAAACCAATATTCAGAATCGAAGAGTTCAGATGGGCATTGACACATTCTTTAAAATGAAACTATATGAGACAGAGCCAGTGTTGCTGATTAAGTCATGTGCATGGCAAAATTTAAGGGTTTGGACATCAGTACTACTCCTAACACTTCATTTTGAGATCAAAAATACCAGAATTAAAGCAGCATGAAATCCATCTTCTGTAATATGATGAGAATAGAAGATTTAATTAGTTTTGATGTACACATTTGGGCCAAATCGTGTTTTTTGTATCACTGTCCACTAGTATGAGAGCTATGACTTAAAAAATTACAAGTAGTCTATGTCAAGTATAAAAGTGATTTTACAAATTCCATGCAAATTACAATATTTTGTCACACAAGAAAGCTTATGAACTTCATGTTTGCTATTTATTTCAAGTTAGCAGCAGACTAAGTGTCATATCAAATAGATAAATGTATCTGCTTGTTTGGGTGGTTTATTTGCCTTTCGGCTTTACAGATACATGTATCTACACAACTACTGGAAATATTTCCAATTCTGCATACAGAGGACAAAAGCAATCCTATTTGTCGTGGATAGCAGCTGAATGTCCCCCCCAAATTTCTCTTCAGCTGAAGGCTACGTATTTAGCTGCAGTAAAATGTGTTATAGTGGATAACTATTTCTCCAATTGAACAAAGCAAGTTCCTCACATAAACATGTTTTTCCCTCTCTCTATACCTATTTGAAATAAATTGCTCCTCTAAAAAAACGGACAGAATTGCCAAATTTTTTACCTGAAGGAAATTTCTGGATAACCTGAAATAAGCATATTTATTCATTTTCAACATGGTGTCAATTTATCACATTAGGTTTCTCCTGTAACATGTTTTTAAATGGTGGCAAAAAGATGCTACTTTAAAAAACAGACTTCAACCACTCTAGAGGCCCAAATCCACTAGCAAACCCTGCAAAACAAATACAGCTAAAACCAGAAGTACATACAGAATGTAGATACAGATGTCAGCTTGCTAGATACAAAATAAAGAGACTCCTCCTCTGTACCAGTACTACTGACAACAGCATAGGATCGGAGCCATGAAACTGCAAGTTGTGAAGAGAGTAGGCGACCGTTCTGGGGAAGGATTAGTTTGTTTTGTTTTCTACTGTTTTCCAGGCTTCTGCTGTCAGCCACAGTCAGAGGCAGGGCACGAGACTATACCAACCTTTGCTATGAAACAGCACAGCCATTATTACTACGCAATGTTCCCTCAAAACTGATCTTCATCATTATTTTTCATTCTAATTCTTATTCTTTTTACAACTGCTGCGACAACAGTTTATATAAGAAGTACAACTTTGGGTCTGGCAGCCTCTTGGACTCAAGGCACAGAAGACAAAATTTAGCTTAAGAGACAGAACATATGCCACCTCCTAAAAAACGTCACTCATGTTAGAACTTAAAGGAGCCACACCTGTTGCTCACCCCAATGTTTGCATTTCTGCAGCAAGGAGAAGCCTGAGGAATGAACCAAAGATTTCAGGCAGTTCTAAACAAACTTGTGAATCTTCTGATAACACTTAGCGGGGGAGGGGGTGGGGGGGAAGTTCGAATTTGCAGTAATTCCCTTTCACTGAAGATGTAAATAATTTTGTATGAAGACACAGCCTCCTTGCCTGGACACCCTTACATAGGTAAAAAACAAGGAAGCCCTATTTCATTTGTCTGTGGTCTTTGTTTCTGCCATTATAGCAGTGTCTATTTTTAGGGCTGACAAGAGTGATAATCACTTAATCGAAGAATCCATTCTGACCCTGAATGACTGACTGGTTTTGCAACAGCAAATCTCACATCAAAAAGGCTGACCAGAGAAGTCAAATAGCACCTCTACTGCTTTCCCACTCTTCATTTTTTTATGGCAAGGAAAGTCTGGCTGAGTAGTCTGGTATCATAAGACCTGGTAAGAGAAGATGTCGCAAGAAATCCTTGTAATGTTAATGACTGATAGAACACAAGATGCCAATAAATTGAAATATCTTTAGAAAAATATGCAATGTTTCATTCAGTAAGGAAGATGTCTTTCCTTATGGAATTACTTCAGCTCTTCAGATAAGTGAGGAATGCAAGTCAAGCTCGTTTAAACTCTTCTCATCAGACACTGCCATAAATGCAAAGCTCTGTCATGGTTTCCACAGACAACACATGAACGATGACAAGTTTCTTCAGGGTTTGTTTGTCTGAATAATGTTCAATGATTTCCATTTCTTCTTTTGTGCACTCCTCAAGATGCAAATACTTCCCACAACATTTTGGCTTTGGCTTCATTCTACACAACTCAAATGTTTTCATCTTCTTTCCTGGACAGTTGCAAAAGTAAAAGGATATTTATTTATTTCCATTAAACTTTAGAGCTTATTAAATTAAAAAAATATTTGACTAAAAAAAAATCCATTTCAGTACTTTCTACTATCTAAATCCCAACTTAAAGATGACAGCAATTTTAAGATTTGTAGCCTGGCTTTTTAACCCACATCTTAGGTACAAAGTTGTGTGCAAACTGAAAGTGCAAATGTTGCTTTGTTAATTGACAGCACCTATTTTTATACAGTTGTATAAATTTCCATTTATTGCTAAAAGTAGAGTAGGGTTTGTTGCAAATCTTTGGTTTATTCTACTCATCACTGAACTCCAGTGTTTTTTCCTGCAGTGCTGGACAACTTCAGTAGTCAGTAAAAGAAAAGTGCAAGTCTTGTAGAGCACTGTTGAACCATATGGTGCCTTCTGTGAATAACCCATGTGCTTTCTGGCAACTCTCCACTTTGCCCTGGATTCTGAAGATTCTCAGCCATTACTTCTTTGAATATTTAAACTAAGTGCTTAAGCCAATCACCAACAGTGTGCAGAGCTTGCCTCTCAGTGGAGAAGAAATACTATGAAGAATCAACACTTTCTCAACATTTGGATGCTGACTTGGGAAAAGGATCTAATGCTGGGATGAAGATGGTAAAGATTAGTTTGCATACAAGTGTGACTGGGTAAGTGAACAGAAGGAAGGATACCAGAAGGACACATTCCCAGGAGACCACTGCTACTATGTCCTAGCACAGAAAACCTCTTTCTTTCAGTGGCTGGGGTGGTTACAGTTCCTTCTTCTCACATCTCATCTGCCAAACAGAGAAAGTAGCTCACACTCACACCTTGACTGTTTGTCCTGATTTTGATTACCAAGAGCTTGTTAATAGGACTGCTGATGTAAAAGCCAAACAGAGCCTGGACATGACTCACAGGTCAGCTCTGCCAAGCAAGCGATGGTTACCAAAAGGAATAGCAATACCACTAGAAATGGAAAAATACCGAGGGAGAAACATACTGGTTGCCTCAGCTGAAAATGCAAACTTTCCCAAAGGAGAACAGGGCAGCTGGGGATGCTCATGCCACTGGCTGTCCAGCAGAGCACGATGACACATATCTGTCACTGTGAGACAATCTCGATCCTCTTCGACAGTTTTTGAAGGAAATTCCATGTTCCTCAAGGAAACCCAAGTTGACATCTGGGTTTTAAGTACCACATCAGGGGAAGTTAGGAAAGAACTGCAGCTAAGACAGCTGAAGCCACATCAACCTTAAGCATGTCTAAAGGGCTTTGATGGAGTCTTTCAATATAAATAATTTCAGGCAGGCAGATCAAAATTTCTAGATGTCTTTTGGAAGAAAAAAACTGTGGTAAGTAGAAAAGGGCTAGAACATATGCCACTGACTAAACCTAAAAATCAGTACACCAAAAACAGAAATAGGAAGAGGCAGGGAGATGTAGCCAAAGTGTTTTTCATAAATAATGAAGATGTAGATTCTGTGATAAATTCAATTTCTCTGATGGGAAAAATGCATACCATATGGTTTGACCACTGACCACAGAGAAAGACTGACACACAATGCAAGTAATGAAAGAGTTAAACGACAGTAGGTTAATTAAATGAGGCCTTCATAGCTTAATGGGAAATAGATCTTGTAAAAGGACATAAGGTATCATTTCATTAACATGCATGTTGCTTATTAAACATAGCTATAAAGATTCCCTCACAGACTTCTATAAAACAGCTGATTCAGAATCTTCACTAGACTCAGAAACTAGCATATACAAAGGAAAAAAGTGCCTCATATAAGATTAAAACTGGTTTATAAATATGAAAAATACATGTTGGGAAAATCGTGATCAGAGCGTAAGGTAAACTGGTATCTGTTCCTGAGCCACTGCTAAGGGAAGTTAGAAATAAAAGACAAAGTAAATCTTTAAGACTGACTTACTGTAAAACAGAAACAGTGGATAATGACCAGCCAGTAAGTAAAAAATTATACTTATTTTTTGTTTATGGTATGCTACATATTCAAAATTATATTATCACCTAACACTTCCTTCTATAGAACTGCTACCCCAATTAGAACAAAGAATGACTTCCTAAACATAGCCTTCAATATTTCTTTTTCTCTTCATATTTTACTATATGATTATAGGGTTAGCTTCTGGCCCCTGTAGCCTGAACATGTAGTTATATTTTCTGTATTTTTGTAATTTGTTGCAAATGCAGTTGCTTGCAAATAATAATCTTCACAGTACTACTGTGAGACATAATTAGGGTGATCATTTTAGGAGAAAATCATAGCCAAATACCACCCAGTCTCAGAAATCCGGCTTGAGAAGCCCAGGATCAGACCTGCTCAGAACACAGGCGTAACTATAAAAATCACTACTGAGTTGTCCTCAACTACAAAATGAAAAAGAAATATTTCACCTTGAGAATTTAAAAACCACAGAACAAGTATCCACTTACTGAAAACTGATAGAAGGAAATCATCCAACATCAGACACTAAGCAGTAGAAACATTTTTCTCACAAACCTACAATCGGCTTAATTGTAAGAATTTCTTCCCTATTCTCCTCCATGCACTGTAATTTGTTTTAACTTTAACAAACAGGGTCACAGCGTGACAAATAAAAGCTTCCTTTACTACCCACTCATCTGTTACCAGGGCAACAATCTGTGCATATACTGAATGAGACAAGAGTCATCTGGAAAAATACTATGCAATTGTGTACTAGTGCTATCCTGTAATACAGAAGTACAAAAGCTAACTTCTCAGTGCTTATATGCTTTTAAATTTTGTTACTGATGATACTACAGTGAAGTGCTTGAGGCTTTTTAAAGCTGTTGGGAAAAAAAGAAGAATTCCTCTTATGTTGGCCTGCATTAAACCCCAACTCAGCTGTGAGCAGGGCTGCCATCCCCACAGCTGCAGCACAGAAACCTACATGTTTCTGTGTCATGAAACAGTGGAGGTAACACTTTGCCATGGTATATTTTCCTTCTTCAGCACAGCTTACAACAGAGCAATTTGTAACTAGTATTTAGAGATTACCAGTAAGAGAGAGATGCTGCGCCTGAACTGCACAGAATATCTTCCAGTAATGACAACAAAGCCACTCTGCCTGCCTGCAATCTGAATTTTAACATGTCAGCTGTTTATTAGGAGGCAGGGAGGGGGGAAGGAGCCAGATAAACTACTTAACTGTGGCCCCTAAGCTCTTCCGTTAATTCACCCATCTTAAGATTGAAGGCTGCACAACTTAATCTACACAGGTTTGCTGTTCCCACCTGCTCTCTGAAAATCAGCAGGGATGATAACAACCTAATATAAAAGCGAGTTAGCTCTTGCACAGAAGATCAATCATTAGGAGAAAAACAAGTAAGAGTATACCACATACAGAGCACCAATCATTCTGCAGGAACAGCCCTCTTCAAGTGATGGCTGAATTTGGAAAGCGATGCTACCAAGTTCAACCCCCAATATACAAAATCCAAAAGGCACCATATAGCTAAGTCTGGATGGATTTTCACATGGGCAGAACTCAGCATTTATCTGCTATTTTGGCAAGTTCCCTATCACATTTCTAATTTCTACAAAACAGCAGAGTCAATTCCTCAGAGCTAAAATAATGGACAAAACATACCTCTTATTTTCTTTAATATTTTTGCAAACACCTCAATTCCATTCCTCTTTAAAAGCCTTCTCAACAATAACTCAGCCTGAGACAGAACATTGAAAATGGAGAAATACAAAGTGGAATAACTTCAAAGCTACAAGCAACTAAGAAAAAAAAATCTGTCTTGTGGAAAATGTTAGGCAACCTTAAGTACAGGTGGTACATTCTGAGCCAGCTACAAGAAAGGCAAGTTACACAAAGCAGTCCAATGTTTATGAGCTGGGACTCCTCCAATCATGCATCTCAATACAGCCAAATGCAAGGTCAGACATCTAGGAACACAGAATAGAGGTCACACTTACAGGATGGAGAACTGAACCCTGGAAGTCAGTGACTCTGAAAAGAACAATGGATCATATTGGATAATCAGCTTAACCTGAGCTCACAGCCAGCTTCTGTGGCAAGGAGTCCACAAAGACACTGAATATTTACACACCAAAGTATCAAGCAGAAGTGAAAATGAGGTACTATCTCTGCGAACAACAATGCTGAAAGAGTGCTACTGGAATAGCCAGTGCTTGTAATTTCACCACCACAAAAAGATACTCCAACTAAGAAATGTTCAGAAAAAGGTCACCAAAAACAAACCAACCACCACAGAAATATTCTCAAAATGAGAATTCAGTGTTTAATTTCATTTACTCAAGTAAAGCTTAAGCTATGGTCTGCAAGTAGCTATAGGAAAAAGCACAGAACTTACTAATGGAGTAGAGAATGTAACAAAAGCAATACCTGGACCCAAAGCTAGTCAAATTTGTATAGTAAATGTACATACTTTCAAGTTAGGATTAAGATTGGCTGAAACTAAATTTGTTAACATCATTAATGTTTCATCACCCTAAGGCTTCAAAGCAAGATTATATGTCTGAAGTACATCCTTGTTTAAACATAAGTTATAGACCTCAAATGGAAACTACTGAATCAAATGTTTGGTCTGTGCTTTATACTGATCCCTGTGGGCCTTGAAGAATATTCACCTATGCTGTAAGGAACTTGGAGAACAAACTATAATTTCCACTCATGCTTTATCTTCAGGAGAAACAGGCGTGAACTTTCCGTATCTAAAGCAATTATTCAAACAAGGCTCCCTGAATTCCTCCACACACAGAAATATACTAACCCGTTAGAGAACAAAATGGATTACCCCATCAGCTGTGGTTAAATACATAATTTCCAGAAAGAGAAAAATACAATACTTGCTTAGATAACTTAACACATACTAAGCACAAAGCAACTGTAGTGCAAAATTGCCAAATACTGCATTTTCTCTAAAGACTTTCTTAGAGGACAGCCTTGTTCCTTTCCAGAGAAGGGAAAAAAAAACAACAAAACACCAAACAAACAAAACAAACAAAAAGTCAAACAAAAAAGCCTCCAACTCCATAAATTAACACACACGCAAAATTCAACACTGTTCTCAATCTTTACCTGTTCCTGTACATCTTCAAACTCTGAACTAAGCAGCTCTATGAAGATGGGGACAGCTCCTGCTTGAATCACTATTCGAGTCTGAAGGGAATTTCCCGAGGCAATATTTGTCAGCACCCACGCAGCTTCAAACTGGAAAACAAAATACAAGTCAGTTTACGAAGAGCTTTCTATGCCACACCAAACATGGAGACTAAATGTCTTTTAAAACCAGAGAGATTTGGCAGATTTGGCATAGGAAAAACATGAGATATTACTAATCAACAGACAATTTGCAAAGAACTAGAATCATATATTTAAGAGTTATCACTATCACTTGAAACAAAAATTTGCAGAAGTTCCTTACGAGAAGATCGAGCTTGCTGTGGCTTTTCAAATCTTTTTGGTTTTGCTATGCATTTATGTTACCTTTGTCTTTCTTACTGGCTAAGAACCTGTACACAAAACAGTGTGCCTTCCCACATGACATGACAGCTGCATTCACTGAATCAGTGATACTCCTGAAGATGCAGGAGAAGACATTGTTTGAACAAAACTTCATGGATATGAAGAAAATAAGAGATCTAAAAGAGATTTAAAAAAGAACCCAAACCAACAAAAACAGATTTCTAGAAAACAACTCAAAGTATTTCTCTCCAACTCTGGTGATCAGTACTGATGCCATACGTTATTAATGTATGATGTTCTTATTCAAGACCTGAAGCAAAAGTGAGATCCTGCTAACACCTTGCATCTTTTAACTGTTTTTGTCATTTATTATTTTAATCTCAACTTGCAAAAGCATGAACTTTTTAAGATGAAATGCAAATTTTAACCCTACCTGAGACCTCAGGCCTCAGAAAACACAGATTCTAGAAATCCATATTTGAGTAGGTTTCTGCATGCTTTCAGCCCAAAGATTATTACACTACACTAGCAAATTTAAATCTTATCATGTACATCCAGAATATATAGAATTAAAAGACTGCTAAAAGTTGAATGAAAAGTAAAAATGAACAAACAGTAAAAATGGAAAATTGTAAGCTATAAATGACCAATTTTGACATTACCAAAATATGCTGATCCAGCAGTATTCCAGTGGAAATACTGACATACATTCAAAAATTATCTGTCTCTGTCTGAAGAGCAGCAAGGACTTATATTTCGGGTTTAATTACAAAAACAACTCCTGCTAGGGAGTTGAACCAAATCCTGAAATGTGCCTGAAATAATAACTCAAAAATTAAGCCTAGACTTCTAAGGCTTCATTTTTAAGTGTTATTAAAGACTTTGGTTTTAAAAATACAATAAATCCTGCCCTTTTGATCAACTGAAGAAACTATCTCCTAGTAAGATGTGATCAGAATAAACAATTCCAAAACATATCACTGCAATACACAAGGAGTATGGGCTGCAAAATAAAGCAGAAACACACAAAATCAAAACTGCAAGATTCATCATTAATAAACTAGAAGCAAAATAGTCTGGTCAGAGCCTAAGGCCAACATAAAATGTTGCTTTCCTGTAATTTTACTTTCTCTGAAGTGAGTATCCAGTGTTTTGAGATACATTATAACATAACTATTACTCATCTTTCAACCATAGAGGTTTCTTACCCATATTTTAAAATTTGCCCTCTGACTTCCTACTGGTGCCACCAGCTTGAACTATTCACAAACTGGAGCCTCACACTATCTCCAGTGTAAGTCACAGAAAGGTTAGAGAGTGACAGTTTCTCTCCTCCTTCTTCTCTGTGGACACCTGACACTCCAAGATGTATAAACTAAGGAACAGCCACACATTAATGGCAAAGATATCTGTGTAGTATTGTTCTTTTTTAAGATTCCTCTCTCCACAGGATAGAAATGTACTTGTTCATGTATGGTTTAAGTGACCTTTTACTCAGCTTGAGTAAAAACAGGATAGAGGAATTCCTAACAAATTAGGTCTTCCTACCACTGACCTCAGAGGCCTGGTTTTTACAGGATATTCCATTGACAACACAGAAGAAAAACAGATCATAAATTCCCATAAAGTTCCAAGCTCATTAACATGGAAGTTGCCATATTCAATCCACCATACAAGCAGCTATAAATTATACTTCACTGTCTCAGAATGAGTTGAAAGTCCTTTCCTCCTACAGCTAGGCTACAGTTAGAACTGCCTAGAATGCCAAGCCCAAAGGCATATTTTTGGAAACAATGACAGAGCAAATACAAATATTAAAAAGTGAGGTCCAGAGAATTTACCAGCTGATCACAGCAAAAAGTTCTACCTGCAGACCCCAAACTGCCGGAGAGATTTGGCAAGATGGAGGAAATTTCCCAGGTAGAATGGAATATTGACAGCAACACACTCAAGCTTGTATTTTCACTGCTTTCCTACAAACTCTTTAGGACAAGCTAGCACATTTCCACTCTGATTTTTCCTATTTCCATGTAAAAATCAATACATATTACATCAGTAAGGTCACAAGAATTGCTTCCATTTATCTGCCTGTCTTAGGTTTCTATGCTAGACCCCTGTCAGCAATAAAAGGCATTCCATTTTTTTTTACATCAGATAGCTTTACGAATCTTCCACTGGAGTTCCAAACCAACCAGCTTAAACCTGATACATGTTCTTAGTTACTGTCCACAGACTCCTCAAAGGAAGCTAAGAGACCTCTGGAGTTCTGTGGATAACAATTTGAAAAGTAGTATCTGTAAATGATTTCTCTAATGTGTAAAAAAACTGTAATTTTTTGCATATTTCCAGTGAACAAAATTTGGATTTCACACGGCATTCACAAACCTGTTGCCTTATGCATTTTGAAAGAACACTGATTCTAATCTAAGTGTTGTATTTAACGGTTACATGTTAACATGTTTTTTCCTTAACTAGATGATTTGTTTTCTTTCATTTTCTATTAGCCAAGAAAGACTGACCAGAAAAATGGACAGCTGGAAATAAGACAAAGGTCCAAAAACATTAACCACCATTGTAGCACACATAATTCAGTTTTTTCAAAAAACAGTAAGGTTTCCAGCTTTCTATGCTTATCATTACAGATTGTATTTTTAATTCTAAACTTTTTTTTTACTTTAATCAAAAATTTAAATCCTAATTCTGAAGATTTAAAGCTGTCTTCAATAAGTACAAAGAAGACAAACACTGAAGTTTAGTTTAATAGCTTTTCATCTGTTGAGTTCCAAATTTCAAGCTCTGTTTTTGTTAAAGTCTGAAGACCCCATCCTATCAATCACTCAATACGTCAGACATCTCCCTCTCTGTGTCCTGTCGTGTACTCAGAGGTCTTGCTCAAAATTCTGACGATAAAATAGCTTTTTTAACACAGTGAAGAAAGAGAGGAAGCATAGCTGAACAAATCCTCGATCTTTTTCCCTAATTTGCATCACCAAATGCCTTCCTAAACTAGGAAGAGAGATACATTTATATTTTTATACCTGTAATGTACAGTTTTCTTTTCTCTTCAGGAACTCCACAAACCTGGCCACCACTCCTTGTGTGCTTATGACTTCATCTATTGGAGGATTTGGTTCTGTTTAAAATAAAAAGTTAAGTTAGATACATTGGTTTCTTTGTAAGGAAATTCTCAAATTACTGCATCAAAACAATATCCAGTGACATAGTGACTGCTCTTTTCTTGGAGTGTTATTTTTCTGCAATGCTTCACTAAAAGGCAATGATGGATTCCTGTCTGTCAACATAAGGAAACTCCAGTCTGAGTTTTGATGTAGTAAGATAATACAATTCAAAGCACTGATGCACTCAGTAGTTTAGGCAGACTGATTTCACAGCAGTAGCTCTGTGCAGTCACTCTGGCATGCACACATTACGCAGAGGAACTTTGGTATATCAGCATATTTGAGCCACAGAGACACTGCCTACAACATTTAAACTTACGTCCAAGACTCACATCTGTAACACTTAGTACAGATTTCAAGAAAAGAAGTGACTATTATATACATCAAGCTGACATTGTGTAAAGCAGAGCTTGACCCAGAAATTTCAGGGTGAAACTCAAGTTTTATTGCTGTCAAAGTTAAACCATATGCCAGGGAGGCTTCTACATCTTTCTCTAAGTAATTTCAGCCCTTACCTTTAGAAAGCAGCTTTCGAAACTTTTGGGTGGCTGAGAGCTGCTGTTCTGGACTATTGGAGAAAATCATCTCAATCATATCAGAGGTGATGACTGCACTCTAGGATTTAGATGGGGAAACAGAATGAGGGTGATAGAGAGCAAAAGGGGGAAAAAATCTGGGATTAGTGATAAACAGGTCATATTTGCTAAACCAGTATCAAGTTTATCTCTTATTGAATAAAAACTTGGGTAAGACCATTATGGACAACAAACTATGTACATCTCCATAAGGCAGCATCATTCTTAAGTGCAACTTTGCTTTACTGAAAGCCAAAATTCAAGTTTTTCTCAAGATATGGCAAGAAAATTACTTTTCAGAATTTTTCACTGGTATTCTCTCCCTTTCCTCTAAAATAAATGTCAAATTGTCAGCTTCAACAAAAAAGTAATTATTAGCATTTAGATTTCCCTAACATGTACATTTTGACTTACTCTCTTACACCAAAATGTATAGGACCTGTCATTTCTAGAAGAGTTGACAAACCTTGATAATGCTTATCATCATCAAGTAGGAGTATTAAATTTTCCATAATACTGATGGTTTCGAATAATATGACTAAATTAAATCAGCAACCTCTCTTATGCTAGGTAAAATCTGACATTCTGTTCACCACACGTGTACCCATGGAAATAAGCATAAGAAAAGTCAGGTTTTTTTCTTCCACTTCTAATCTAAATCCTCAGATACATCTGATCCCAACCCTTAGACAGACAGGGAGACAGATGACAGTGCTGAAAATAGTTAACTGTTGTCTGTAACAGCCAACAGCTCCAACTGTTAAGAGCCTGAAATTAATGGCATTTAACACAGCAAACTGTGTAATGACAATATCTATCAATTAGGCAAAACCCTTTCCTTACTTTTTACTATCTATTTGTTTCACATAAGCTTCCACACAAATGATTAATGGTATTTAGGACTTGCCTGATATTTGAATACTATCTTGAAGAGTAAAACCACATATTCTATTATTGATTTACCACACTGTTTATAACCATTTCTCTGTTTCTCAGTAATTTTCAAGGCTCATATAACCACCAATAGCTCAGCCTGATTTCTATGGAACCATCACCTGCATACTCTGAACACAGACGCTGTGAAGATCAACAACACTTTTAAGTGAGAACTGCACTTTCCTTAAACTTTTCTATTATAGAACTGAAACCACTACTATTTTTCTTTCCAGGAAGAAAGTAAAAAAGTCTAATTCCCACTATTTTTCTGTAGTATTAAATTCTAGCATGGGAAGGAGTTCAAGGCCTCATGCAGACAGTTAAGCTAGGTCTAGCAGTGTTTCCAACACTTAGGTTAAAAATGGTGCCACTTGAAAGTCTGCTAAGAAAGATTTCCACTGAGACCCTTTTTAACTTTGTAAATTGCAATAACACACTGCCTAATTTGTATTTTCATGTTTCAAGCACTACGAATTTCAGATTTAAAAAACCCCAAAAATTCTGGGCAACAGCTGATAGAATCACCTGTAATGGTGAACACCAAACCCAGGAAGTGATCAGCCTGCCAGGACAATGACATTTTATTTCATTTTCTTGAGCACATATCCTCTGAAAAACCACTCACTATATCCCTGACATTCTTCTCTCATGTAATCTGTTTCAGGGCGGTTCATTGAGACAGGTGTCTCAGAGCTGTCCACCTCTGAATGCGTTCTTCACATTATTCTGCCATTTCATTCCCATCACATCATTGCACAACAGACCTGCCCAGTTTCAACAAACACTGTATTCATTTTTCATCACTTACGGAAGTCATCTCCATGTTGTTCATCTGAGCCTCATGGAAGCCCCCATCTGACATCACTTCCTCCTCCGCTTCTTCCTCAGCCGTTGCAACATTTCGGCGTTTAAACAACTAAAGAGATAAAGTATTTAATATATATGTATTTAATATATATTGCATAGCCAATATTTACACAGCATGTTGTGTTAGGCTGCTATAAAAATCACATATGCTATCACCTGAGAGAAGGTAGTACACTGGCTACAGGACTTCAGCTGACAGCACATGGAGAAAGCTTGGTCGTGGAGTAAAGGAAAACAGCAATGTGCTAAAATATCAGTTCCTAACATTTCTGAAAAGCGTTCCCTGATATCCCCTTCTCTCCTTCACCATCTGCCTCCATGTACAAGCTGTCTAGCTTCCATACCATTGCTTTCTTGCAGAGGATGCTGGGGCTCAAAGACCTGATAAATTCCTGTGTATTACACATCTTCACAGAACATGTGCAGGGGCTCTGACAATCGAGTCACAGTGGCAAAGAAAGGGTTTTGGACAATGATCATACATAGGATATTACACTGGGATGAGCAGAATTTGGTTGCTATGACTTAGAAAAGGTATCCAGTTTGAGATGTCATGAGGAGAGCTAGAGAAGCTACAGCTACCAGTCAAACAGTTTTGTTCAAACCCTTCAGCTGCTCCAGCCAAGGTTACACTTGAGAGAATGAGGAGCTTGTAGAGCCTGCAGAAGAGTCAGTGAAGTCTGCAAGTGATTCTGATTTCAGACTGACTGTGTATGAATGTGGGGGGCGAACAACTAAGAAGGAGCTTGGGAGAAGCAGAGAGCCAGAGATACTGCAAGACAGGACTGTTTAAGGACTGGTCACAGACATCAACTGCTGTGCATTACCTGCTCCTCTCTCTTTTGCTTCCGTAGCTGAAGACCCTCTTCCTCCCGCCTGCGACGCATCTCGTCAGGGTTTAGAGATTTGTTCTTGTAGCTCTTCAGCCGGAAATTCTCTTTTCCTGAGGTCGTCATGATTCCTTCGCAACGCAATCAAGAAAAGACAAAATTACTCTTCAACGATACATCATTTTATATCCTGTCTCCACTCCTTAAATTCTGTAGCCATGAACTTCCAGCCACTGCCCCCATACATTCCATCACCTAACTTCCAATAAAGCTTAGAAGGTGGAAAGCAAAATTTCACAGAATTGTCACTTTGGTGTATTTGTTCTTCACATCAATCTAACAAACTTTTATTTTTTGAGGCTTCAGAGAGTAAATCGAATACTTTATAAAGAAAGAACTAAGGTCTATAAGGCAGAGTATATAGCCTGGGCTAAAAAGAAAACTGCACTAAAAAATTTTAACATTTCTCCACACAGAGAATTAGCCAAATTTCATACTCCTGTCTTTACTCAGAAGTGAAGATATCTTAGCTGTTTTTTAGCTTAATTTACTTTGTATGTCAGTACAGAGGCTTTTTTTGCACTTCATATCCATGTTTGAAGTTAATTCAACACAACTCTGTTGAAGAAACCCTGTGTTCTTAATATCCAGACAAGGCCTACAAGGAAATTGAAATGAAAAGAAAATTTTTAGGTGAAGATGATTTAACCATTGAAAATGCTCAGTCCTGCAAAGAAAGCAGTGCTTTTGCTCCCCTCCTCCCCACCCCCAGTCCCTAATCCTGCCGCTGTTTATACAGAGGGGCCTTTTTTCAGTCTGATTTCCAAGTACCATCTGTCTTACGTAAGTCAGTGGGTCAGCATTTGTAGTTGCCCATGATGATTTGCACATGTACAACCCCACACTTTGGAGTCACTTAGCATAAAGCTGTAGGTAGAGAACTGTGTGGAAAGAACTCATCCCCCTGAAAGCAATGGGTGTGGATCAGGTCTCTACTCCTAGTGCTCCATTCTGCTGCTACTTCTCTCCTTACATTACCCCTTTAAATCCAAAAGAGGTTGGGAATCAAATTCTCAACATGTCAGCGTTTCCATACATCTTCACAGAGATGCAGAATCTCCAACATATTGTAAAACACAAATTTAGGAAGCTGGACTATATAAAAAGTTACTCTACAGGACTTGCAAAGCTCACTTTCAAATGCCCTAATGTGTTGTATTAAATAAGCCACCTACCTCAAAGTCCATAAGCACAGAATCACCAGATGATAAATGATCTCCTGTGCACTTTTTACTTTAAAATGGAGCAACATGAGTCTATACAGATTCTCAACAGCTTAGGTTTCCTATTTAAAATACATCAAATGTATATCGAGTCTACTCTAACTACCCTTCTTTCAGTTAGCACAAAGAGTTGTAAGAGAATAAAAAAAAGAATGAGGATACTCAAATATGCTTCTTGTAAGAGCCTCTTTTTAAGTTGCTGCTACTTGACAACCATTTATAAGAATTCTGACGATCAGAACTGACTTTCACAGAAAACATTTTGGACATCACTTCAAGTGTTATTGTATTCTGTCAACTGAGATTTAAAAAACTGTTCAGGGACACAGAACTACTACATTGATTGTCAGTCAGTCACCGAATGCAACATAAAAACCTGAGCATAAGGTAAGCAATTCAGCAGCCTTGCTTTGCTGAAAAGACTCTCCTGAAATGGCCTTTTTTTTAATAAAGGTACGAAAAAAAGACAAATCTCAGAGCACCAGAAGTTCCCTACATCTTTCTTAATAGCTTTGAGACCCCTTTCTTCCTGTGTTTACATGTTTGAGCTTCAAGTGTGTTTCTTACAATATGCTTGGCAATTATATGTTCTTCACATTTTTAGCTTAAGTGACTACTACCTATATTAAACACACATACTGTTTTAAAAAGCCTGGGATTTTAACTGTAAGAAGAAGTTCAGTCAACAAATACTCAAAAGTTCTTTCTTTCCTAAAATATTTTGAACAAAGTATTTTATATATTTTAGAATAAGCAAGTTGAACTCAAACACCAGGTGGACAACCATGAGCTAGAAGGACATGGAAAGGAACAGCTAACAGGAAAACAGCTTTGCAGACACTCTGGTCATTCTGATCCCAACCATGAATGAACACAGGCATACACTACAGCCCAGGTAACATCTCAGGCCTTCCATATTGTTATTAATCATTCTCCATTTTTGTCTGAAGTTTGTCTTCTCCAACTCATAAGACTGTATTTGCCTTTATTTGGGATTTCAGGATTTTGATAACTCCTTTGATAAACTCCTGTGGCCATTTCACACCTTCACCATCCATACTTACAAGTTCTTAATTTAATTGAATTCTTGACAGGGAACATCTTAATTCCTTAACCCTGAATTTCATCTAATTCCTATTATGCAGCGTCTCCATATAATGTTCCAATGTTTCTAAACATCAGTGACACAACCAACTTCATTATAAGTACATTTCCTTAAGTGTATTCTTCCTTACTGTATTTATTAAACTAGTTTCCCCTTATCTCCCAACTTGCATACTGATTTTCTTTCTATTAATTTTGCTTCTGTCTTTAAGGTAGTAATTTCCATTTTCCTTTCAGAGTTCTCTTAGCCCCTCCTGTTGTACTTTATGTCATTGTTTCACTTATTGAAAATACAGGTACAGGATTTACTTGAATTCTTTCTCTGACTTTACCGCACCCCCCTACCCAACAGCTCCACAAGAATTATCTTTCTTAGACCTCTACAAGCCATAGCTGCAAGTTTTGGCTATACTCATTTCTGACTTTCAAAACAGCTCATTTTGATGACTAACCCCTTCCTCTATTTCTTGAGTAAACTGTACACTTAAAATCCTTTCAAAATAGTATATTGTCTTTTACCTGGAGTACAAACACCTACCACCAAATGACTGGGAAGAGAGTTTCTCTCATCAAAGGTGGAAAAGATTAAACTCCATCACTGAGAAGTTACCAATTCAACTAGCAATGGGTTCAATAATTTATTTTATAGTAGCCTGTCACTGGTAGTAAATAAACAAAATCCCAGCACAGAGCCACATACCTATTTTATACACCTGTCTGTCTAACCTGTATAACTGTTAAACCCATAGTTATTTTCTAAAAGTAGTTCTTACACCCTGAACGTATCTTAAAATCAATTCTTTCTTTACCATTCTTCTACTGGTTTCCTGACTACTGGTGAAAAATTCAACAAGTACATCAAGGATTCCATCCGGCCCACACAAACTTTCAGCATCTTTGGACCTATTCAAATGTGTGAGCACACAATGGCTTTTTAGGACTAAAAATATAACAACTCTATGTTAGTTGTTACAGTCGTCCAAGGATTGTTTGCTATAAATCTCCTCCTCCATTTTCAAGGATGTAGCTTTTTCCCCAGGCTAAACCACAGAAGCAAAACAACTTCAAATTGTCTCACTGGTCTTCGGCAGCTTTGTTGTGACTTAGCTGAAAATCTTTCAATGGTCACTAAGTTCACCCATGTAGCAAATAGCAAACCCTGGATCTTCTCTGCATTGTCAAAATGAATGCTACTTCTGAGAAAATCTGTGGTGGTTGTCATGGAAATGTTCTACCCATCTTTTCTTTACTAAAGATAGCACAGTATTGTCCACATTTTTTGATACTCCTGGCTACAGATAAAAACCTCTGGAGACCTGGTAAGGAACTTTTCATTGTGTGTTTCTTGGGTTTTTGTGCAATACCACTCAAACCCCATATGACACTTTCTCCTTCTCAGTTTGTCTGCCATAAAAACAAATTTTAGCAAAATTAAACCCACTAACTATTCCTACATGTCTGCATTTCCATAAGGAAAACACAATCCCCAACTTTTTTGCTGATTAAGACAAGAACCCTACCAGATGTGGATGTGTTCTAAGCACACATTTCTAGGGGAAGTAAGAAGTACTGCACTCCTCCTTGCTCATCAAGTCAAAGAAACTCTGAAGTGCTGGGAAATACAGAGTCACTTACTGCCATGACCTACCTTGTCCCAAGCAATCATCTAGAGAGGAACAAAAATGAACTCCCTGCCTTCTTAAATCAGCTATCACTGTCACTAGACTTAAGGGCTTTGCCAGAAGGAATACCATGTGACTAATACGCCACACGTCAGAGGTACTGAGATGTAAAAATACAGCCCTTACAAATCAAGAGCTGCATAATGATATATATATATATACACACACATATATATATAAAACTCCGTATTTTCCTGCACATGTAAGAGCATTTATGTACCATGTATATATAATGAAAATAAAATTACCGAATACACTACTGATATTAAAGACTGTTAAGAGACAGACTTTCCTTCTTTGGAAATAGTGGCAAGAATAAGAAAAAAAAATGTATTTTAGAAGTGTAGATCTATACATGACATTCTATCTCACAATGGGAATAGGTCAGAAGGGAAAGACTTGAAAATTAAGGCAGAAAAGGAGTTTGAAGAGAAACAGTGTGATAAAAAATTATCAAAATATCCAAGATTTGCCACACTATGAGAGTACATTTCCTAACTGAGGCAGTTGTCAGAAGGAAGGGACTCACTGGAGGCAGACTTGGGAGCTTTGCTGTGCTGTCAAACTGCTGTCTCTCCTTTAGATTGCTGCCAGACAGACACGGAAAAGATGCAGAAGGCACTGTCAGCCCTGAAAGGACAACTCGTGTTAGAAATGGCACTGTCAAGACAGAACTCCAAGCAGTGAGAAAAGCTGGAATTATTCAAAGGAAGAAATGCACAAAACCTTTACTTCCAAGGAGATTTTAGTTCGTTTACTGGCTCTGCTGCGAGATTCTAGATGTCCTAGCGAAGAAGCTTCCTGACAATCACACTTCTTGACATCAAGCCAAATACCTACAGCACAGCCTGGACAGATGTTTGAGCAATTCCCTGAGCTCTGATTACAGGATACATCACCTTCTGACACTCTTCAGTATGAGACTAGGAAACCTATTCAATTTAAAAAGCCAACCTGAAAGCAGCACTTGGTCATTCATTGCTCTCATCAACACACTCCCAAAAAAATCTACATTTTGGCCACAAATGTGTTTGGTTTTTCTCCCTATGAAGTGTAGATTTTGGAAAGTTCTCATAATTTGCTTTTTGGTAATTCACAGGCAACAAGTCAGGATGCTAACGGAAGTATTTTAATTTCATGGAAGTAAATGGTCAGCTTTCTTGGAGATGACAGACAACAAAAGCCCTTCATAATAAAATCATGAATAATAGAGGGCATAGAATGATAAAAATATCACCTGGGATTAATGCTATTTCCCTGGAAAAACTTCTAGAGCAAAATCCTACATCTGGCATCGTCCTACAGACATGAAAACACATCCACCAAGTTTCTATACTGCTGACAGTGTTATCCGAGAGAAAAACAAAAATAAAGGAAATCAACAGACGGAGTTCTCTCTTCACTGCCGTCTCCTGTTGCTTCAAAAACCAGCTCAGCCAGATAAACACTTCGATGAGGTTGCATCTACTTCTTGTGCAAAATTATTTGACAAACCATATCGGCTTATAGGGGTCTATGGGAATGCCCACCAGTAGAAACACCCGTATCATCTGAGTGACAGAGGTCACTATTCTCTCTCTCTTCAGACTCTTGTAAAGCTCGGGAGATCTACAGGAAAGGATATTTAATCATCTCAACTACAAAAAGCTATTGTTCTAGCAAAGCACAGCCAATTTCCAAAGCCTCTGCTTACCTTTCTCTAGCTGTAAAATGGGATTGGGAAACACATCTCACAGTCGCTATAAAATTAGCAGTTACGGTAGTTGTAAAGACCGGTAAAGTAAGTTTTGCTGATGATAAATCAAATCCTAGCAATAACAAGGAAACAAAACAATCCCATGAATTTCATTTTCTGTGGTTTATGAAAGCTGCAACAGCTGAACAGCAGGGATCCACACTCCTAGGGCAACCAGCATATAAGAACAATGGAGAAGAAAAGGAACCACCACCCTCTGCTATCCAAAAGACCAGAAGATTAAAGGTTCAAATGTAACGCAAGAATTGTAGCCAAACATGAATAGAACGCATAGCCTTGAAACAGGGTTCAGACTTTAAGTGACTTTCTGTCAAAAACTGGTATTAAGAAGTGGATTTCTTCATGGAACTGCTGCCCATCTCCATATCTTTCAAATCTGCTTTATTTTGCAGGCTTCCTAGTCCCCTTAGGGTTTTTCCCTGCCCAGTGGTAAGCCTTAATTCACAATTGTTTCTGTTCTAGCACTTGTATAACTCTGTGAAATAGCAAAACAAGTACTAACCCACCTAATCTATACTTCATTTGGCATGTTCTAGCTCTAGACCACTTGGCAAGTTGGACTGATTCTCGCTTAAAAATAAGAATAATCTTAAAACTGAAAATTAATATAAGACCTAAAGGACAAACAACATTGCACAACATGGAACGTGATATTACAGACAAATTACAGATTTTAATACTGACTGTTGCTCAAAAGCAAAAAAAAAAAAAAAAAAGGAAAATATGTCATGTGCTATCTGAACAATGCTGAGACACCTATGTCAAATCCACAGGGATGTCACATTGACACATTTCAACACTTCATCTTGACTTTCTCACCCACAAACAAAAAAAAGGGCTGAAAAGTTGGCTAAAGTAAAAATTAAAAACTACCATATCAAAGGTATTTCTGCAAAATTACTGATCATGAAGGGAAAATTGTTTATATCTCCAGGTAACACTCAGAAAGATCTTCAACCTTACAAAAAAAGTACCTATTTTTTAAGACATGCACTTAAAATCAGGCCAACACCAGCTTGCCAGGCTCCTGATATCTTTATACTAAAACAAAACAAAACAAAACAAAACACACAAAAAAAACATGAAGGAAGCAAAACAAGACAAAAAATCAAGGCAGTATATTTCTGGTTGCAGAACAGAACTACCTGACACTTGGTGCTGTCTCAGAAACCGATGTGGCACATCAGCCTGTATTATTAGTAGTACCCACTGACAGCCACACAGCTGTACACTTAATTTTTTAATTAATTAACTAATTTTTAAAATTTTTTTGAGGAATGTGTGCTCTTCTTCTTGCTCTTTTTCGAAGAAATACTGCTGAACAGATTAAGAAGCAATGCATTTACAAGGTTTATTGGAAAAGTGTTTTAGCAAGGGGACACGCCCACCCCACAATAAAAGATTATACACAGTGTATCTAGCACTTCACTATACATTTACTACCATGAAGATATTTACAACATGTTTTGAGTTCCATTTTTTAAAGGTCCATTTTGACTTAACAAGGCAGCACATACAGTTCCAGAAAGCTTTTAACTTGAGCAAGAAGGCAAAAAAACCGTCAAAGCCAGGTCAATTTAAAATGAAAACACCTTCAAATTTCTTAACTGAGACTTTCTGACCAGAGTTGAAAACACAAAATTCCTTTACGGCATTCAAAGACACTGCAGTGCAATAAATCTGTTTAAATTAAAAAACCCTCACCCTCCTTTCTATAACCCCACAGTCCACAATCAACCTGAAACCAAAAAGTTCCCACAAGTCATAAAACAAAGCAGCAAGTGATGGGGAATTAAAACTTTTCAGCCACACAGGATTATACTGACATTAAAAAAAATAACCTCACATTAATGTGCCCATCCACATGAAACAACAGAAGTGATTATTCCTGTGTGCCAAAGGAAAATATAATCTCTTTTTCTTTTAAAGAGGAGATACATTTGTATTTTGATTAAGATTACAGCACATCCTCCCTGCACTTACAGAATGGGCTTGTCAACAATGTATTTTCTGTAAGGTCATATCTAAAAAAGGGACTATTTGAAGAAAACACATTTGACAGCCATCTGTCAGAAAAAAAGATCACCCTAAGATTTCTAAAATCCTACCATGTCCTAAGCATTCTTTATGAGTGAACAGGAATGCACCTTTTAGACTTTCCTATCATGAAAAGAAGAAATCTCCGACACTTTAAAACAAATTGGGTTAAAAACACACTAAATTATTAATTAAGTTGACTTTGTAGTTTCAAGCAGCTTTTGTTTGGGGTTGGGAATATCAAAAGCCACTGAAACTAAAGCTACCCCATGCTTCCCATGATGACAAATCTGCCTGCAACAATTGTATTATTTGCTGTGACTCAGCACTATGGAAGACAAACCCACAAAATAACAGTAAGTCAAAATTCTATGGATTTCATCCTAGCTTTGGACATCAGCAATGAAAGAGTCAAACAACACTGAGGTATCAGCCACATCAAGCCAAAACCCACAGGCACTTCAAAGCTTGATTACGTTCATTCTACCTCCTTCATCCCATTTACATCTAATACCCCTCCTACCCAAAGCTCCTGAATCCGACAAACAGCACATTCACAGACACAGCTCTCTTCTGATCACTTATCAATGCAAAAAAAAGGTAGAACAAGAACACGTAGGCAGTTGAAGAAAGGATCATGTGGAAGCTCTACAAGGAATCCCTGTGTTTTATAAGAGGCAATCTCACCCTATTTCAGACAAAAACCACAACAATCTAATGTTAATCACAACATTATTATCTGACCTTACTTACAGATACTTACAGTTTGTGATCCACTAATAGGTGGCTTGTTTGCCAAAATGACATTTTCATAATTCAACAGGTGAACTTGCTTTCAAGTATAACCTTAGCACTAAATTTGGTAGGCTTACAATGCCTTGTTTGGAGATACATTCAGGATGTTTAGCCACAGGGTATTTATTTTACGGTTTTAGAATCAACACATCACTTATGTGTAATCTCAGCTTTATATAGAATAAAGATCTGTGTGTGTCAAACCAGTTGGTTTCTCACAGAACATACAAATCCTACTTCTGAGCCTGATACACACTCTGAACTACCAAATAAAAACAGAAAAAAGAGGAAATAAGTACTCTGAATCACAAGGAAGCTGTCAGCAGCAGCTGACCGGCTAAATCTTAAGTCTTATGTCACACTCCAAAAGCTCAGAGTCCCTTACTCTCCACACACATCCAGGAACAGTCATATTTCTTTCAGTTACAATGCGTTTCAGCTTCTGTCTCCTCATGACACTAAGCAATAATTATGTTTCAAGAAAGTATTCACATTATTCCAAACCAAATTTCTTCTGTCACTGAACTCCATTTACTCTTGTCTAACATGAAGAGATCAGCAGAACTGACCCTGTGATGTCCAATCTACCATTACTTTCTAACACTTTTTCATACCCTCCTGCTACTAACATCCTTTATAAATCAGTTCTGGTGCAAGGAAATTTACTGTCACCTGTCTTAGACTACCTCTACTTTTTATCCTCAAAATGATTTATTAAGTCTGCACAACGTTTAACGCAGTTCAAGATACTGACGAGGTGGCATAATATAATTTCCAGTCCCACTGGTAGACAGATTTTATGTTCAATAGGGGTTTTCACTGAGTGTTTAGTCTAAAATTACCTTTTCTGTCCCCTTTACCTTGTCCACAATAATTTAAAAGTACTGATATTTCTACAGGCCTTGCATTCTACTGTGGGCATTTTGTATCTTGAAAGCTCCACATTCATTCTTGGAAATAACACCAAGCAATTTAATCCACTTACTTCCTTAACAGACTTTAAAAACTGTAACGGATGAGATTTTTTTTTCTTCAGAGAAGAAAAAAAGCTGAGTTGCTAACATAATGCTGCCTCTTTTCTCTGCAATTTACATCAGCCTTTTTTTATTAGTATTACTATATTATTTTAAAAAGTGCATCCATTATGCTTTAGCCCCTTAGTACGAAGCTAAGTAATTTTTCTATCAGTTCAGCTTCCGCTTGTTCTCTGAAAAAAAGGTGGTCTGGTCTTTCTAACTTGTTTGTCCATTACATCATTTCAGAACCTCCTGTGCAGATATTTCAGCCACTCAGAATATTTCATCAAGTGTGTCATTCCTTTAATGTCTTTTTCTTGACTTGCTCACAGCCTGCTAGGCTTGCTCACTATTCCTTTTGGCCTTCAGAAGTATTTAAACAAATACAACAGATTTAGCCATTCACTGCTGCTCTTCTATTTCTCTTACGTTTCAAATTTACTTTAAAGCCCCTAGCCCTAAATCACATCACTCTTTTTTTTATCTGCTATACACTATTTCGGAAAAACTTGATTTCAGTTTTTCAAGGGGGGGCACTGTTTGACATCCATTAACCTCTTGCCACAAAAGTTACATTTTCCAACTTAAGAACTTGTTTAGTTGCCTTTAAAGGTACACTTTTCTTTTGTGTTCTTAAAAATACAAGCTAAGCCCCCTCAAGAACACTTCAGAAGAAAAATTCCACAACCCTGCGGAAGGACAAACAGAAAGTTTTTAAAGCAAGCCTGCAGAAACAGGACCGTAAAACAAAATGTACTATTCTGTTCACATTAGCTTATTCAACAGAAGGGGACGAAATAAAAAAGAAAGAAAGAAAGAAAAGAGCACTGTATAGAAACACTGAAGTTGAAATAAGATTATCAAATAACCTGCTTAAAGAAACATTTACACTTAGAAGTTTCTATAAAGAACCTTTCAGAAACTGCTACAACTGACTGTAGGACTTTTTAGTTCTCGTGGTGACTTGGGTCAGTGCTGCTGACATGGGCTGTTGCTGCCTTTCCCTTTCTAAATGGACTAAACTGGGACTTCTCCAGGAGCCAGCACTCAGCTGAATATACAGGACCACATGAGCATGCCAGCTCTGAAGTCATCAACACAGAGAACATGGCATCGGAAAAAATCAACACATGGCACACTGACAGCAAAAAGTGAACACCCTGCATCAGAATGAGAGATGGGATGTAACAAAGACTCTGTTTTGAAGCTGGGAGGCACTGGGGGGATGCCAAGCCCCCAAAACAGCCACATCTCTCAGAACTGAAGCATCACTGAATCTGTTTGAAAGACTGTGACAAGAAAACCCATGCTGAGAGAAAGCTCTACCTCACACGTCATCTTAAGCTACCGTGCCTCAAGCTACGATTCATTTTCCCTGTGCCTACGGGTATGTCTAAAGGGTAATTAAAAGGTGCAACCACAGTTCAAGTAGAAACTTCAAAACTTGTTTTCAACGAGCTCATTCACGTGTCAATGCAGGCGGTAACATCGAAGGGAGAACACAATGAAGTTACAATAAAAACAAGGCCAAATACACAAAAGATTAGCTTGATACAACCTATTAATTCAAACAGTGCTCCATTAACTATTCTATTCCAACAACATACTGCCAGAGGTATGTACAAAATAGCTTTAAAATAAATAGCTTCTAAGGATAAAGTTGCAGTCCCATTTCCTGAGAGCTCATAGACATATTCCAACTTTGTTAGGTCTTTCATTAACATCAAGCAGTCAGAGCAGAAAATACGCCAGCAAACAAAAAAATCCAGAGGAACAGCAGCTTGAATAAAGGATAAAGGGACCATTAAACACAACCATTCAGCACCATTTGAGAATTCTGCAGAAACAGCAGCCCGGTATTTTCACAGCTCATGACGTATTTTTTCAGCCCGGAGTTTCATTTTCATGAAACGCCCTCAAGAGGCAAAGCTTAAAATCATTGTTACATGGACCGCGCTACGAGCAACACAGATCTAGAGACTATGAATGGGACGAGTTTCTGTTGCAAATAAAGTCTCTAGAACAGGACAACTGGAAACGGCTCCCAAGCACAAACCTTTCATCGTATACAGGCAGTCAAAGAAATAACGTTGTAAGTGAGATAATGCGAGGCTACGAGGTGATGTTTGCAGGGAGAAGGCAGAGCTTTTTTAAGATCACCTAACATCACTAGGGAAATAATTAAAAAAAAGCACAAGCTTGGAAGATCCAGGAGAAAGTTTCCCTTCCCCTCCCCCTCCACGGAATCAATTAGGTTGGAAAAGACCTCTCAGATCACCAAGTCCAACCTATGACCCAACACCACCATGCCAAATAAATCATGGCAATGAGTGCCACGTCCAGTCTTTCCTTAAACACCTCCAGAGACGGTGACTTCACCATCTCCTGGGGCAGCCCATTACAACGCTTAACCACCCTTCTCGTGAAGGAATTCCTCCTGATGTCCAAGCTAAACCTCCCCTGGCGCAGCTTACGAGTATGTCCTCTCGTCCAGTTGAGGCCCTGCCTCTGCCCGCACCCCGTCCCGCCGTGGGAGCAGCAGCACCGGGA
>VWZT01001438.1:804983-860611 GCA_013397055.1 Pachycephala philippinensis | reverse complement strand
ATGTTGTAACCTAGGACACCTATTAATGCTTATTTTACAGATGGAAAAACAGAGACACGTGAATCTTGCCTCCCAGTATCATTTGTACTTTTACTTTGGGGAAATAGGTAATATGATTTCAGGCTAAAGAACTGCCACTTCAAAGACCTATATATTTGCATATGTAAGTTCAAGAAAGCAGCTGTGGGTGTGTACTTTTTCCCCAGAGTTAATATTTAAACTGTAATGATCCTATATTAATTAGTCTTATAGTTTTTCATGTAAAAGGAACATTATTAAATTTATTTTCTCTCTGAAACTGTAAGAAATATATATAGATAAAAATGTAATCAATTTCCATGTGACATTCAGTACCTAATAAAATTCACTATATGTTAGTAGTTTTGTTGCCAGTTCTTGTGATATTTATGTCATGATAGATAATTTACCTGGAAGCTCCAGATCCTAGATTCATGCAAGTTTGTCAGTGTTTTAGGTTTTATTAGAAAAACCCAACAACTTGGTGAATACCACATGACCCCTCCAAGTATCAGCACTAAGTTTAAATTAAAAGGAACCTTTTTTTTTAACTAGATTTTTTTTCACTGATAAGAGAAAAATGCCCTTTTTTTTCTTTTAAAAATACTATAATTGCAAATTAATCCTTTTTGTTTCTCTCATGAGTGATGTCAAATCTTTGCCATATTGCTAATGAGAGCCTGTTGTTTTCCTTGTCTAACTTCAGCTCATTATAAATTGGTATTTAAATTTTTCAGCTAGGAGAACTTGAAAATTCCCTCTTTAAAATTTTTGTAATTATTTTTCTTCTTTATAAGTGCATCTCAGTACACTTCTGGTTGCTTTGCATGACTTCTCTATCAGAACAAATATTAGGTTAATGAGTAATGTTCTAGGTCCTTATGTTTGGTGAAAATTTTCCGTCTTGAATATTAATATTCCAAGCATGAATTGTATTTTATGAGGCAAACACGTTCTAAGAACTATGCTGTTGATTGTACACAGAAAAACAAATCAACCATAATTAAATGTCATGTTAAGTTTCCTTGAAATGTCAGTGGGGAGTCACAAACGCTCTTTAAAATACTTTGAAAACAAAAATTGCCTTATATTCCCAGGTTTAAATTATATTATCAATAGGCAGATCTTTATCTTCATTTTAATGTGCTTCCTAAGTAATGAATGGAGTTTGCTGAGAATGATGCTGCTAATTGAGAAACAGCCTTCATGTTTCAATCCAAGATGCAGCCATTCACACTCATTCCTGGAAGCTGGCTTTCCGGAAAATTCTTTGTTTTGACCTTCTGTAATAATGTTGTTTTTCACACTCTATTCTGCGTTAAAAATGTGCTTTCTCGGGACTGACTATATCTGTGCTGGAGAGGCAAGGAGCAGTGAATGCTTGGAGAGCCGTGGTAGAGGTTCTTTGGGAATACTGAGATTCTTCCTCAGCCACCATAGGAAAGGCTGACTGACTATTATGATCAAATTTTGAGCTTGCTTCCCCTCATTCTATATTAAGTGCCATGGGCACTCTTCCTTTCCTCGAATTGCTGAGAAAGAGAAATCTTAACAGCTTTTCCTAAAACCAAGCTCTGTTATGCCATTTAGGGGTGGCCAAAAGGAAAAATACCCACTTGAACTGTCTCACTTAATTCTCCTCCCTTCAGGAGACAAAGATGCTGACCAAGGACATTCTGTGTCCTAAACCAGATATTTTTATCAGGTTTTTTCCACAGCTTATGAACTTCAACTCCACAAGCAGTAACACAAATGTATTTTAACTATTTATATATGGAAGATAATGGATTTCAAAGTATTAATTACAATTTCATTTATTCTAAAATTGAGGAGAGTAGCTAGATTGTCAAAGTGGTTTTCATGCATAATAAAAATAAACAGTAAATGAAGTGAGATTTGGTTTGAATTTTTTATGTCACGCAAAGCCTATAAATCTCAGTAAGACAAGGACTCTTTCTGTTTGTTTGTTTCTTTCATTTTTTGGTTTGGATTTCTGACACATTTGACTGTCTCCATTTTTCATGTTTCTATCCAGATAGCTCATGGTAATAATGATAATGGCAAATGGAGGGCATTTTTAGGGAGATCACTGTGAAATTAATGAAATGTGTAAGCAAGGGCAGAAATCAAGTGGATAGAAAGAATTTTGGACTGTGAAAGAAACTTGAATTTTTATGTTTGGTTTTTTTTCATTTTAGAAATCTCTGGGTGGAGCAAATGTCTGTGCAATCTGTGTAACAGCAGCCAGTCTTATTACTGTATTCTTTGTTTGAACCCACAGCCAAGGCAGATGTTTCACTGACAGCATTATGAGCTATTTGTTGCTACTTACCACAGTTGTATTTTGTTCTCTTTTAGATAACAAAAGGTAGAGAAATATTGGGAGACTTGTGAATGGATGAGCTAAAGCGTTGCAACAAGACAGCATAGAGCTGGTTTGCATTTGGCAAAATCTGAACTCTTCTCCAGTTACATTTAAGGGAGAACTATTGGCCTGTCTGATTACTTTGGATTTTTTTGGGTAAGGGAGAAAAAGTAAGTTTGAATATAGCAAGTGCACTGACAGTATTGTATAAATGTTAGTGAAGCTTCTAGCTGTACAAACTAACACTGCTGTGGCTTGTAGGACACAAAAACTGTAATTTAGAAGGAAATTCCTAATTACTAGTAGGCATCCAGAGTCTACATCTGCTGAGGTTTTTCATCTCCTCCGAAGTATGCGTGACAGGCTTTCAACATTGAGCACTTTGCAAGCAAGTAATTTGGCATATTTAAGCTTTCTGTTCTTGACAAAAATGTGCTGCCATTGGTGTGCAGAACTATTCAACCTGTTTGCATTTTTACAGATGATGTCTCAATAAGTTTCAACTGTTTTACTACACTGATGGAACTTCAGTACAATTCAGACATTTCAATGTCATTTCTAGTACTTTTTTTTCTAGTACTTTTTTTCTGGTACCTTTTTAAACAGACTTGCACCCTATTAGCACAAAAAAAGTGCAAAGGGGGTAAGAGGAAAGATAGCCAGGAGAAGTCTTTGTAATTTATATATATATAAAGTTGTTCTGCACTTGAACAGCTTCCCTGTGAGACCATGCCTGCTAAAAGTACAGATTTAATGGAGAAAATCCTCCCTCTTTTCTTGGTCTGGCTCACTTCCTAGGTGTTGGCCTGCAGTGACCTGCAGAATTTGGGACAGACTGACAAACTTGGACTGGGGTCTCTGCTCTCCTGAATTCTGCTGGTGACATTGTGAATCATATTCCTTGCATGGAAATAAATCAGAGAACTTGCATAAATCAGAGAACTTTACAAAATATAGATGAAAAGCATTGATTGTACATTAAGTCTTACTATGTACTAATATCTTTAAGTGTCTCTTTGCTTTCACAATTCTTCTATTAACTTCTTTGTTAACAATGCACTTCCAAGGCTCTTGGGAAAAGGTGTCTGGAGTTAAATTAGAGAAAACTGGGAAGTTTTCTAATAGTAGTTATAATGATATAGAAATTATAGGGGGAAATGCCATTGTTGCTGACTTGATGGAAGGTGGTTAGCAGCTCAAAACCTATGCCACAATGATTCCTGATGCCCACAATCTGCAACCTTAAGCACAAGGTAAGGGTGATGGGATGGAATGGAGGGTGCAGCAGAGTGGAGACACAGTGGCCAGGCTGTCTTGAAACGCTTGCAGAAGCGGGCATTTATGGTACCTTGTAGCTGATAAAGTGCAAAGCAGCTGTCAACCAAGCTGAACTGCCCTCCAATCCAGTAGGCAGCTCAGTGCAAAGTCACTATAATGGGACTCTCTGCTTTCCTGGGGCACTGACAGACAAAACAAACACTAAGGTTTTGAGGAAATCTCCCCTTTTCACATGATGGCTCTGAAAGAAGACATTAATTGTAGTTTTAAGCACATTAACTATGTGTGGAGGTTCTTCCTACAATGTTTTCAAAAGTAGCTCTGTCTAACCTCTTACTAACCAGCTATGTAAAGAATCACTTTGGGAGAACTACTGCACCAGGGGTGTAAAATTTAGGAAGATGCTTCTGTCAAGCAGACTGTTTCTCAGCTAATTTGCTGATGTAGAAATGCATATATTCACAACTTACACATTGAGCCAGTACTTACTTTGCATTTTATTAAATTGTATTATGGAGTATTTTGATATTAGTTTCTCACTGCGCTCACAATTTTGTATTGACACCCTGCCTGTGTTGTAAAAATCATCAACACAAGAGCTGGAGTGTTGTCAGCTTCTGTCAGAAAGGAAGGACTGGAACTTTTGGATACATTTTAAGGCATACTGTTAAGAAGCAGCTTGTTTTACACTGTCTTGTACATGTCTTCTATGTTTTCACTAAAGATAATAAAAAGTGCAATTGATATTAAATAGTGAAATAGCAAATTCAGCCATTATGAACACCTGACAAGATGAATAAAAAAAATCAGAACCGATGTTGTGAAACAGGCCTTGAGTAAGAAATTACTGCTCTGGTAGGAAAGCAGTGAAGATATAGAAGATTATTAGTATAGAATATATTAAGTTAAAATTCTAACCAGTAAAAAAAACCCAAAAAACAACTCACAGTTAAAAGATATATTCTTGTAAACACAGTTTGCTCATATTTTCAAGTGAAAAGGGAAGAAAGAAATGTGCAGGTCAAAGCCCCCTTATTGCCTGTAAAACAATGAGATGCAATGTAATGATAATTTTTTGCCACCAGAGAGCTCTTATTGCATTGTACTAACAATGTTATTCAAATATTTATTCATCGGCCCCATAATTAATTCTCATGAAATGAAAATACCTTCATATTTATATTCTCTGCTGTTCTTTGTTCCCTGCTCTACTTGCAATTCCCACAGGGTTATTTCCTGTCATCAAACTGCACTAAGGAAAAAAAAAAAAAAAGTCTGCATAACTCCCTGCAAAGCCAGAAATAGAATTTCTAAAATCACAAAAATTAATTGCTTACAGCAACTAGTTTAGCTTACCATTCTTTTTCCATAATACAGTTTTAAAACCCTATGCATCTTCCCATCATATGTTGTCAAAAAGTCCAACACTGTGAAAACTGCAATATAGTTAATATATGTTTTCTGAGAAGAAGAGGCAGATAAACTTGAAAGAACTGATGAAGAGGTTGCTGAACAAAAGTAGAAAAAAAATTTTTTCAGGATTTGGAGTTTGACTCCATTCAAGTCAGTATTAGTGATGCAGAGTTAAACTGTTTATGGACAGGTCCTGTTTCATCTAGGGTTTCATATATGATCTTCATATATCACAGGGCTTTATAAGCAGCCTTCTGATGGATCAACATTAACCTTTTCTTCTGCTGTTAGCATTTAGATTTGTACTTACCCAGTATTTCACTATCAGCTTACACACTTTCTATACGCAACTCTACTTCACCTTTCACCTTGTGTATGTCATGTACAGACTGGGTGTAAAAAAACTAGAAAATGGGAAAAGCATCACTTTACAGCTGGTTTTGCTGGTGCAGTTATTAGCCGAGGTTAAGGAGTATTAGATCAAGCCTCTTAGGAAAGGCTTTTTAATCTTCCCAAGTAACAATTTTTAGGATATTTTGACACATGTAAATTAAATTATTAAATTTTAATTTAATTTATTAAATACAGCATATTAAAACACAGTTATATTTTCCTTTGTTAACCTCTTCATCTGTTTGTCCATGTTAATTTGTGCATCTCCATGTCCTATGTAATACTGGACTGATTAATCATGCTTTTAAACTACTCCAGACACCTAATGATTAATCTGAATTTTGTGGACCAAATTTTATAGGTTTCAAATGCAGTTACTGCTAAAACCAAGTTAATCAGCTGCAGACCCATACTCCTGTGTTAATGTGGCTGGCACAGGTTTTGCCAATTATGCTGCAAAGGTATTATATCTATTTTATCAGTTTGACAGTTGATCTGAGAAAAAAATCATTAATATCTAGCCTGAGTATTTTTACAGTAAATCTATGATGAAAATCTTTTCTGATAACTCTATTAATTTTAGTAAAAGAACTAATAAAGCAAATTAGAATATTCAGGGTATCCTTCACAAAACAAAACGCTTGCTATCAAATCTTTAGCTAAGAAAGGAGTGAGCTCTTCAGAAGTGCCTTCCTCCCTCATTGGAATCCTCTTCCCAGAGCTTCCCTACTTTTGAAACCCTTCATTCCCATCAGTCCCTCAAATGTTAACCTTAAATCTTCTAAGGTGACTCATTTCCTGGGCATAACTGGACACCTTATGATTCTCCACTTCATTCCTCATGTCTTCTAACCAAGATTCTGAAACTAGTGGTGGCATTTGTCTAGTCACAGTAAATGCCAAGACATGGGGTGAACTTACAATGAGTCAGTGAGGAGACATAAACAGGTACAGGGAGGATGAATTATTTATTCAGGCCTCCACATCTACCTTTTGGAGAATGAGATGGGTGACATAATCCTGTCCTGCCTCCCACTCTTGTGGACCCTCCTCTCTCATGTCCTTCCCATGGTTTTCATCCCTTCCCATAGTGTATGTGCACGGGGAGAGGTGATAGAGAGGATAAATATACCACCCGTATTTGGAAGGAGCTTTCCCCACATCCCAAAACTCTGTCTCTGCGTGGGTTGTGACATCCCTCAGAGCTGACAGTGTATTTCCCAGTTGATTGCCATTTCTTTGAAGTCTGCATTAATTGTAGAATAAGCTGGCTAAGCCATCAGGGAGACTGGATTTGATTTTATATTCCTTAACAATCTCTATGAATCATGTGGACATCTGCTGTAGTTATTTAAGAATCAGGTAGTATGTACTTGTCCTCTCTTTTCCTTAATTCTAATGTCTAGCAGGATTTTGCACATGGGACTTGCAGTAACCCACTCATGGATTACTTGGCTCTTAAGGTGATTTGTCAGTTGGAGTTATCTGCTTTGAATTGAGATGAGCTGCTTGACACCTATATTTTCCCTTCTGCTAACAGGAAGAGTTTGGTAGGAGAAGTTACAGAATGACATTCCAGGTGCTATGAAACACTTGGTTTTGGTGTTGTATACAGTGATGTTTATTCACAGAGACTGTGGCTAGAAATCGTCCTCACAGTGACAGCATTCTTGATACTCTGTAAACCATATTTGTTATTAGAAAACAAAAAATATTATATATGAGACACTTCTTTATCACACTTCCTATTATAGCCATCAACACCATATATGCTGTGTGAGAAAGAAGTTTAGTGGAATGCTTCTGTCACATGTGTTTAATTTTGCTGTGCTTGGCTCCACAGAGCAATAAGGAGTGTCAGGCAAGGTCTGCTGAGCTGACAGCGATTTCATTGTCTTGGTGAGGACTTAACTACTTGACTGTCCATAGAAATGACATGCTGTGTAGTAGCTCTAGAACTGACAGGTTCAAAGCTGTCATCTTGAACCAGGGTTGTGTCTGCTTATGTGGCTGGTATTGTCCAGAGAACCCTGTAGTTCCCCCAAACCACGACCTGAAATCATGATATTTCAACCTATGGCTAAATCAAGAACATCCCTTCAGCCAAGTTTTAGATTTCATCTGCAGTTCAATTCTTTACTGGCAGGTGGAGGTGTGGCTGGAGAAAGAGCTCAGTGCAGGCTGCAGTTCCGAAATAGTGGCTGGCCTCAGTGTTTTTGGGGAGGTCTGTGGCACAGGCCACAGTGCAGCAGCTGTGCTGCAAGCAATTCCCACATCTCCTCCAAGCTGGGACTAAGAGACAGTCACACTTCAGGCTGCACCTGAGACTGGTCTTGCAACCACTATTTGTGTGTCATAAATGCAGTGGAAAGTAATTGAGGATGGGTTGCAAATGGCAAAATCAGCATCAGTTTTCTGAAAGCTTGGTATTCAATTGCAACAAATGCAAAACGATTCCTCTCTAGTTTAAAAGAGTAGGGAAAGTAACAAAAAAAATGGACAGATGAGGTGAATTCTGAGTAGGACTTCAAAGCCTAAGTAAAAATGATAACTTGCCATTCAGGTAATTTTTAAATTCATAACGTAGCTTCCATTCTTGGCTAATTTTTCACAGTAAGTAAATTCACAACACACATTTCCAACTAATGGTGTATTTCTGCATATAAAAATTAAAAGTCTGATTGATTTTATAATAATTTAAAAAATTATTTCTCTAGTAAGATCCTTAATTAAGTGGGATGGGAATGTCTAATTCTATTTAATGCGTTATACATGGAAATCTTTAACATTTTTTAATTTCAAAAGTATTTCTTCAAGTGGAAGAAATGTTTTGCCAAACATTTTTGCTGACAGTCCAATTCTTGGATCCTTTTTCATCTGCTCAATCAAAGGTTGGATTTGATGATCTCAGAGGTTTTTTCCAGCCTAATTGATTCTGTGATTCTGTATCAGAGATAAATTAGAGGAATAATTGTCACATATTGGGTAGATGCAGAAGTTTGGTTTGGGGTATTGTTCAGACTAATGCTTAATTAATTGTGAGAGATCCTGGGAAAAAAATTCCTCTTGTGCAATTTAATTCATATCAGTGACATGTATTTCATAAATTCACTTCTGTTCAACAAAAGAGCAATTACAAAGCTAGTTGAAAGGGAAGAAAATATTTTAAAAGGTGTGCTATTTTTACTTCAGATACTTCCCTGCTCTGTCACCAATGTGGCGACCTGGGAACACTTTTATATGACTGCAATTTTCACTTACAAATTGAAATAAGAGAGAATTGAAGAATTCACATTATCATAAAGAATGTTTCAGACCTTATTGAAATTATTTCTGCAAAACTGAGGGAGGAAGTCTCAAAAATGTTTTGAGATAACTCAGTTGTCTTCCCACGATTGAGCACACGTCCGCTGCGGGCGCGGTGCTACTGACCGAGAAAGGGCAGCAGCCACTGATGGTTGATGTGGCTTGGGAGGCACTGCCCAGGGTCACAGGGGAACGCCAGCTCTGCGCTGCTGCTCCTGAGAGGTGGCTGTAGGCACGGCCAGCAGCTTCGTGTCGTGGTAGGCAAGCAGCTCAGGATCAGCCTTGTGCCCGCAGCGACCCTCAACAGGCCCTCTGCTATGGGCAGGCTGCGGGGAGCCTGCTGGAGGGAAGGAAGCCCTCTTTAGAGAAGTCTGTTCTGGGGGGAACCTTGGCAATCTGAATTGTTTCCTCTCTCTTACTCCTTGTTTCTGCCTGGTTGACATTTTGGTGTGATAAATCTGTCACCATTCCTAAATCCCCAGTTCATTTCAATGTAATAATTTATTATGTGGGTGCTTGATCAGGTGTAGACCTCTTTTCTGGTTTCAGAATGAGTTCCAAGCAGCAGCTAAAATACACAGATGTCAGTTTCTTACTGTGTGTAATGTCACATAGCTGTAAAAACAATTTGCAAATACATGCAAGGGAGATATATTTTCTAAGGGATGAACAAATGATTGTGAAGAACATAAAACTTGAAAAATAGCAGTATTTTTGAGGACTTCATTAACTCAGACATGAATTTGAGCATTCAATAGACCAAAAAGAGAAGGAACTTCAGATTGTCATATTTGTTATGATCTATGTTGTCATCCAAAAATAGTGAATAAAGTTGTTTAAAATAGTTGTTGTGAAATGCCATTATGTCACTTCTCAAGTCATCCTGTTGACAGAAAATTGCTCCCTAACCTGCAAAATCCCCGACTGAGAGTACAGTCTCTGAATGATTTCTAAATAAAGGAACAGGTGAATATATTTGCATCCATAAACTGGTTTGCTGCAAATTAATTTTAACATTTAGAAGTTAGATTTTTAATTCAATTCTATATTTCAAGATAATAATCTTCTACATAGAAACTACAGAAAAACAAAATTATTTTCAGATATTGATTGAATGAAAAAAATTCTTTTGAAAATTAGGTATACTCAGGATGTGGAGCAAATCTGTGATAGCAAGTGATATGAATATAAGAGAGGAGCAAAAGTAAACCCACTAAAAAGTTTCACGAAACATAATACAGTTGTTAGATAGTTAAACTAGGAGAAGAAAGATAGTAAATGTTCATTCCAAGTCCTTCTATAATGGTGAGTAGGTCTGCACAGTGTAAACTTGTTTCTTAGTCAGAAATACTTGTTAACTATCACATCTGTCACACAGACTGCTTTAACTGAAGAGCCTTTGGTTTCAAATGATAAAACTTAAACTTTGACTCCACCAAAGTGTTCACAGCCCTCACACATATATTTCTTTGGGTCACTGCATTACTTTCATACACAGTGCTGCATTCTTGCCCCGGCCATGCAGAGACTCAGCCTCATGAAACAGAAGAATATTTGGTTAGATAAAAACATTTGTGTGTTGAAATCAGGCTCCATAAAGTCTCTCAGGACCAGAGAAGATACACAACTCTATTAAATTCTCAATTCATTTTTGTTTTATCAACAAGTAACTTTTTATTTGGATGTATGAATCACTGGTACTGATAACAGAAACAAATGAGCTGGATTCCCCAGATTAACTATAATGGACTTTTTTGTTGTTCTTGTTTGGTTTAATCTAACCTGAATTAGATTAGAATTTAGATGGAGTGATTTATCTGGCTATAGAGAGTAAAAATGTGCAATTAAGTGCATGTGAGTTGTACCAGTTAGAGAACTACAATGTAAAATTGGTTGCCAGATCAAAATGCATCTGAAAAAAAGACAACAAATAGCTGTGCACATAAATACATACGCTACAAATAATTATGTATGTGTGTATATATATATATGCACTTATACTGATTTATAAATCCTAAATGACATTTGTAATTTTTATAAGTTCTATATTATACAGATAATCATTGCAACTCCCGGATTAAAAAAAAAAATAATCAATCTATCTAATCACTTATTTTGTACATGTAAAAAACATATTTGTCATGTTACCAAAAAAAATTATATTCTAAACCGAACTAATGTTAAATAATTTTGATGACTTTTTTTTTAATCAGTGCACACAAAACACTAAAACATCCATTCATAATGAGTTCACAAAATAAAACATTTAAGACCAAA
Source organism: Pachycephala philippinensis (assembly GCA_013397055.1). Taxonomy (NCBI): domain Eukaryota; kingdom Metazoa; phylum Chordata; class Aves; order Passeriformes; genus Pachycephala; species Pachycephala philippinensis. The sequence continues at coordinate 849,561 of VWZT01001438.1, read as the reverse complement.
TAATCTTTTCTTATTCCTAATCCATTTTGTGTGAGATACATTAAAAAAAAATCCCTTTTAAATGCGCTAGAGGATCCTGTTCGGAATACTCTATATTTCTCTCTTTCTCTTTTACAATCTATAAAATAATGACTTTACAGACAGCTTGTTAACAGATAGATAAATTCAGGCTTCCAGCCCCTGTCTTTGTTTTTCACATGAATATCAGCAACCACTATGTAAAATCAGCAGCATACAAGTTAAACAGAAGTAGCAGATGGGTGAATTTCACACAGTTTTTTCAAAATTAATATGGTGGGGGGGGGACGGGGAAGAGAGGGAAGCATGGGAAATTACAGTGTTTTGTTGGTATAAAATGATGGAGTTGAAAAATATTAGCCTTTCACAGGAATAGAAAATGCAGAAAATAGGAAAAAATTAAGGCCCAAATGAAATGATCTGAATACTGGCTTTTACCTACTTTGGCAGATGGGAGGGAGAAATTTTCTGTGCTGCTACTATTTTTCACTTTTCTCTGTATTAGAAATAAAATAATGGAAAAATTAAATTCAAACTCTCCTTCAATGTTAGAAAGACCTGATAGACAATTGTTGGGTTTTAAATACTTTTACACTGATGATAGAATAAAAATTAACCTTATTTGGTTGCCAAGTATTTGAAAAGTCTTTTGATATGTGAAAAAGAATTGATAATGCATTATTGATAATAACATCAGCTGTCAGTCTGCTAGTTTGGACAGCATAACACACACACACACACCAGAAGACAGAATCTTTCTTTAATATGATCTTTAAATACTCTATGCCTAAGAAACTGAGTTAAATATTACTAACTGAATCTTCATGCATATGCAGACAATAGGCATTAAACAATATACTATACATACTCCAGGTACTGGCATGGAGGTATTTTGTATTTCTGTTAAGTTTAGCTAATCATTAACTATAATTAGAATTTAAAGCTGCAACAAAGGACATGACAGAAATATGTAACATAATTCTTGCCTTGATGTGTCTAGAAATAAAAGTAGAAAAAAAAAAGTAGAAATCCACAGGAACAGAAATCCTGACAGACAGTTAACACCTGAATTTTTCTACAGAGATGTAAAGCATGTAAAAATCCTATGAAAAAACCAATACCTTGGTGACTAAAAATAGGTTTCATAGCTCATTAGAGTGTCTGTGGTTATTATGCGGATTCCTTAAGCAAATGTATACTTTACAAATTTTTCTACCATGCATTTGACTTGGGAAATCTGTGCAAGAAGCAATTGGCAGAATCAGACTGACAATACATTTAATCTGTTGCAATGATATGATGAGTATGGATTATTTATTCTGTTTGGTGTTGGGGAATCGCTGCACCTGTCTGTCAGACAGAAAATTCTGCTTTGAAATTAAGGTTTGGGTGCCTTCACTTCTGTACTGCATATCTATATTTTGCTGCAAAGTCAATAGGAAGTGGCATGAAAAAGTATTGCACCTGTCACAGGGCTCATAATGGAATATCATTAAATACAGCTTTTCATTCAGTCAAACAGAGATCTTATGAATAAGTGGACAGCTATCATACAGAGCAAACTGAATTTTTACACTTAAACAACACCATTGTCATTAATGAGGAATTATAGAGACCTGACAGGAGTCAGGTCCTTTTAAAAGAAAGTGCACCTTAGATGCACAGGGTGCTTCCTCCTCATATTAGATAGAATCACAAAGGGGAAAGGAAAAAAAAAAGGAAGAAAGTCAAAATATGGGTAAAAAAGTAGAAGCACAAATATAGACATTAATTAGTCCTATTTCCTCATAGTAACTGAGTGAGGTAGGAGTGGATTGCAGCGCTTCTGTGACACTTTCACATCTATGTGCTTAAGTTGCCACATGCTGCTGAAGTTGTAAATCCAGCATTCCTCTCAAGGTTGAAGCTGTGGACAAGAGAATGTGCTTACACTGTTCGTTGCAGAGTGCCAAGTATCAGCACTGCTTCAGAGAGCTTGCTAATTTATTTTGTACAGAAGAAATGGACAGAGGACGTGTGTTTAGGGCACGTGCTAGAAGGAGGGAAAATAGAAGTCTTCCGATCTGCCAGCATCAAAGGGTATTTCAATATATTATATTAGCTAAAGAACATAAGACTTAACCTCAATGGATTTTTGGGAGCCAGCTTGAACAGCTTTGCCATAATTAGACAGTCATTCTCTTAATTCACCTCCATGCTTTAATCTTGGTGAGAAATGCTGCAGTTCTTTCCTTTCCTATTGTAATGCATAGCCATTTTACTTTTTCACCGTAGGGATTCTGATTAATACATAGAGGTATTGCTAACTGCCTCATGATTATGGTGGGGATCAGTGGAACAGCCAAACGAGCCTAGAATAGGGTAGCAAATTTTTCTCTAATAAAAACCTGGCTAGCTATGTTTAAAATAGTATGCATACTTATATTTTAAGTATATATATATAGAGAGAGAGAGATACTTAAAAATGATAATTGCAGAATACCTCTTGTAAACCAGATACGATTTTCGGTTTATGTTGCCAGACAATGGTAGTTTACCAGTCATTTAACAGTGCAGATAATTCAGGGCATTGTCAGCCCTATGAGGAAGGCACCTCTTCATGTCTAAATGTTTCCTGTATTTGAAGAGTTTTTGTACTGAGTGTACCTGTGCACTGTTTGTAATGTAATTCTGGGGAAGCAGTGGCGATATCAAAGTTCAAGAAACCTTGAAACTTATTTATCTTAAGATTTGAAAAGACATTTGAAGTGGAATAAGAAACAATGAAAGAATAAGAAGTTCCCAGACAGGATTTAATATAGTATGGAAGTAAGGAAAAAAAAAAAACCCAAACAAAACTAAAATTAGTTCTGTTGACAAGCCAGTCTTGCAGACAGGAATTACGTCTGTTTTTCACCAGGTTTTAAATTAGGACTTTCACCACTGTACTGTTCTTCCAAACTAAAGTTGTTTGGTGGGATGAGCTGACTGATAAACTAGAAAAAAACACTTTTTGCATGCTGGGAGAAATTTTACTGACCTTAGATAAGATGCCAATGAAAAATCAGCAACATGTAACTAATTTCTGTTGGTTGTAAATAACCAGGGCTAAAAAATAGAAGAAACTGCTTGTAATAATCTCATTAATCTTTCATTAGATAACTTCATTCAGAAAAAGAATTACTTTTAAAAGTCACTAACATAAATATTTTGTTGAATCAGACACAGTATAGTCTCTGATCCCACAGATACTTGCACTTGTGCAGATGAGCAATCAGACATTGAAGCAATTTTTAGTACTTCTGTACTTCTAAAATGTTTGTTTGATTCGAAATGAACGGATTGATTTAGCAGGCATATAAAATGGTCACCCACTGTTCCTTTCCAGCCAGAAAAAACCCCACTTTTTTCTAAAACTAAGATTTTGAGTCTTGAGGATCTGGTTTCCAAGACCCTACACTTTTCTCACTTTAAGGTAGCACAGAGCAATCTACCACAACAAAGGAAGTTGGCTCAGCATTTTAGGTGAAAATCTGTGGAATGAAAATACTTTCTTGTGTTATTAAAAATAAGTGCAAGTCATTCAGATGCTGTAAGAGTGAGCACAGGACACTAGTGTAATTAAAACCTCATTGTAAATCCTCATGCAAGATCAAATAATAAAAACATTGCTAGAAAACTCTGTGAAGGGTGATGTCAAGTGGTGAGACAGTTAGGAGAAGTAATTTCACAGGCTTTTTATAAAATTTGAGGGGTTAATGACTGCATCACACTGACTAAAGACCACAGATAATATGGATTCATTGTGCTTAGGTCTGCACAATCCCAGGAATTTGGGATCCCAGAATACACAGTTTGCAAATTGCAGGTTTGGTTTTTCAGCAGCCTCTCTAATAATAGCCTCTGGAAGGAATTGGCTGTGTCCTTTTCCATGCTGTGTTTTTTTGTAGTGTCATTCCTCTTGTGCTTCTTTTTTTTTTCCCAGCTTTCCCAGCTACTCTAGACTAATTATCTTTTTAAGTCTAAATATCTTTTACACAGGATGCCACCGCGGGTCCACTAATGAAACACAGTTGGCAATGATGCTTTTATGGAGAAGGCTTCTTGTAAAGATGGGTTAGAGATCCAAAAGGCTCAGTGGTTTTCTTTCCAAAACTTCATGCTTTCTGTCATAAATAGAGTATCCAAGGAAATTTTGACAGAAGTTTTCAGATTTTAAAGAATTGCTTGAAATGAAATATTTAGACAGTATTCATATATAGAGAGATCACAAACAACGAAATAATAAGAGGGTTTTAAAATTCTTTTTTATTAATTCAAGCATTCATTTTTAAAAATCCAATATGTAACTTCGCATAATATAAAATTTTCCTTTTCCAATATTGAATATAAAATTTTCCTTTTCCAATATTGAATATATGTATAATATAATGGTATTTGCATTACAGTTCAGGAACTGTGCTGTATATCATATATATGTGTGTGTGTGTGTGTATGTGTTAAATTTAATATTATATGCAAATTGAACAGAAATAAGATTATTATGTTAACACAAACACTGTTGCCATACATATAACATTATCAAAATAAAACATTTGCACATTATTGGAACAAATATTGACACATATGCTGAAACAAACAAATATTGAAACAAATTAATCCACAATACTGAAATGTTTTATAAATTGGTCTTTATACAATGGCATTGGCCAGATGATGTCTGTCCAAGCTAATTTTTACACACCTTGAATTTTACTGCCAGAATTATCAGAAACTTGAGCAGACTTCATGCTATTTCCTGTTGGAGACATTTTAAACTGTGGGCCTACTCTGAGAAGTTAAATTACAGACCTCTGCATACTGTCTTTAGAAAGCACCCACCACCTGCAGTAACACTAAAGGGCTCTATTCTTAAATGATGTGATGTAATGTAACTCAAGGGCAGCTTCTGTAAAATCCCTTCATGTCTATTACTTGAGGATCCACTCCTTAAATAAAATATATAAATATTTTTCACTATATAATAATATTAAAATATTATAATCTGTTTAACACTGAATAAATAATGAGAATGTGGTATCACAGATTCATATAATAGTTCATGTTGGAAACAACCTTGAAAGGTCATCTAGACACAGCCCTCCGCCCCAACGAACAGGGACACCTTCACCTAGATCAGGTTGCTCAGAGCCCCATCCAACCCAACCCTGAATGTTTCCAAGGATGGGGCATCCACTATCTCTCTGGGCAACTTGTTTCATCTCCTTCATTGTAAAAAATCTTCTTTCTTTAATGTAATTGGTATGTTCCAAACGAGGTTAGATATATTTACTGAAAGAAGGTGAAATGAAAACAGATGTTTTCTGCCCTTTGTTAAAAAGCAGAAACTCTGAGTGCGTCTTAATTAAAAGACAACTTCTTGAGTATTTATTTCGAACATTTAGAGATAAAGTTCAGCTTTTAAAAAAATTTTCTTAGGAGTGCCCAAGTGCTTAAAATCAGGAAAGGAACTAAGGCCAAGCAGCATTTCGAAGTCTTTAGAGATGAGCTGAGGATGCTGAAATAGCAATAAAAATGGGAATGCTCTGATTTGAAGGCTGGGTTTTGCTCCTTGATTTCTCTCATTCATGCCATCGCATCAGCCCACATTCTAATGAAATGTTAACACAGAAATTGCATATGTGCAACAACTTGCTGTGGTTTCTGTGAGGCCAGCTTTTGCTGTCAAATCTTTTGTGTGGGAGGCTAGCATTTAATGTGATGGTCTGATTTAACATGAATTGTTCTTAACTGGCTATATGCCGCAAATCTCAAATAGAGTGCTTGTCAAGAGATGGCTAACAAAGACAGGCTAGGCAAAGCTGAACAGCCCAGGAGCTCTTTGTGTTCACACCGGATCAGGCTTAGTGAACTGATGGAAAATGAGCCCAGACAAGCCTCCAAGGTCTTCTGGTTTGTAGTTCGTCTGCTTCAGAAAAAAAAAAAAATAAAAAGAAAAATAAAGTATTGCTAGGAATTTTCTGATTTCTGTGGGATTTTTTTTGCCTCTTTGAGAAGGAGCTTCTTTCCCAGGCAATAAGAAGTGTGCATCTTCACTGCTGTGGAAGACTACTTTTTGAAATCTCCAAGCTGTTTTGATTCGCAGTTCCCTGAGCAGTAGTGCAGTCCTCCTAATCAGGACATTGGCAGGTTTGCCAGGCATTCTCTACGTGTAGGGTCTCTCCTAGGTTAAATTGCTCTGTTAAGGTCCGAAAACTTCTTCATCATTTGAGTGTACTGCTCCTTAAAGCTTCTTTTATTGTTAGTGCTTAAGTATGTATTGACTGGAACGGTAACTAGCCAATTCTCCCTCTGCTGCAATCCTCTACTCAAATATAACCATTTGCTGGCAGGAAACAAATTCCTTGTCAAGTTTTCAGCAACAGTTTATGAATTTAATTTGCATTCAGGATTGTACTGTGCTGCCAAATGAAGGCAGCATCTAGGTTCTTCACTTTGCCTTAGTACAGGATGCATTCCTAAATACATGGTCCTGAACACTGAACCTGCTTATACCTTCTTTCATCCTCCAATGTTTGCTCACAACTTTTTTTTCTTCTGCTTAATTGTGATAGCTTCAAATTTTGCAAGAAAATAGAGGATTTCCCTCTATGATAGTATTGATTCTTAAATATGGTCCAATTTTTTTCACCTGAGAAAGAAAACATAGCAGAGTCCCTGAAGGTTTAACAGTGCAGTGCCCTTTATATCGAATGTAATCACATAGGTTTCAATTTAAAGAGGTTGTGCAGTCCTTTGATGGGGTGTGTTAGCTGGACATCCATTAAAAGTGACCTGAACTGGGCTGTAAGAATCTTGCGTGTTATAGTGAAATGTGTCCTTTAGATTTTGTACGTGTTAATAGTATGTTAGCTATTTCTGTTGCTTCTGGGTAAATATTTAGAATTGTAAAGATAACATGTTTTAAAAGTGAAGACCATACTTCATCCACACTTCTCTGTAACTCCCCATCATAATTACCTGTATTTTAATAAAATGCATTTCTGTGCTTGTTCAGTTCCTCTACAGTGAAGCTTCTCAAGTATGAAAAGCTTAAGAATAACACTGTTTTCATGAACATCAAAGGCAAACAAACCTTTATATGTAAAGGTAAAATGTTGTGTTTTAGCCACATTTGTCCTTGAAGAGAAAGTGAAGCAGGAAAGAAAATAATGGAACAGCCTTTCCTTGACTTGTTGTGGGTATATAGCCATATAGCTTTTTACTGTCAGTGATTTACTCAGAAATCACTCCAACACTTTTCAGTGTAGCACAGCATTAGCTAGATCAGCCCTTCTCTGTCCTCCCTTCTAACTGCATTAACCCATTGTCCTTGAATTTCTCCTTCAAGTTGTGAACAAAGAGCTCTTCAGCTCGGGTGGAAGTGGGAAATGTGGTTATTGATTTAGTCATGAATAAATGAATGTGTGCTTGAATGTATGAACTGATAAATTGATAGATGCTATTAGTTTTGTGTATTATAGAAAACTTCTTTCCATTTTAAAGCAATGTGCACAAGAATGCCACGAGTCAGACACACACATACATTATTTCTAAGTCTTTATAACCTTTGAGGCTATCTGTATTTATATGCTGGAGTAGGCTACAGTGCATTTTTGAGCCAGATACCTCTGAAAGCACATTGCGGTCCTTTCTGGAGAAACAAACACTTGAGAAGAGACACACTTGTGAGGATATTTTTCCCTGAGAAAATCAGGATGCACCTCCAGAGGGTATCCCAGGAAATCTGTGGGTTGGGTGAGGTAGATACAGACTCAGAAGCCCCTTCTATGCCAAGATTTTAAGCAAAAGGTTGTTTTTTTTTTTTTTTTACTGTTTTTCAGATTAAATAAATTATCTATAGTTATTCCATTACATAATAAAGTCTTATTTACCTTCATCTGGTTGCCTTTACTGGTACTAGCGCATCTTCATTTCCCTGAAATCTGTGCTTTCTAGAGGTTTCTTTACACAATACTTCTAGTTATCTTAGTAGCTATGTATATATCATCGATGTCTTGTACAGTGTAAAAAGCAGTGCTATCATATTATTAATGCAACACAAAGAAACACACGCTTATATCCGGACAGCTTATTTTGATAATAGATGGAAATACATTTTGTGTTGTAAAAGAGAATCCAACACCAGCTTGTTAAAATCAAAATTGAAGGTTTATTTGCTTAATTAATTTAGTAAAAGCAGCCTCCTCATAGGAAAATTAAACTGGTGCAAAAGCTATGTGTAGATTAGCCTCAAGGGTAAAAAAAATGAATTGCACTGTCATACAGGCGTGATTTTCTGATATTAGCTGTATATTAACCAAAGTGCCTAGTAGCTGAAAATCAGGAATTAAGTGATGAAGGAAAAATGCTATTGGGCAACCGACTAGGGGATTATTTTCCAAAGAACCTATCAACTGAAATGAAATTAGTAGTTATTTTAACAGATGGACATTTTCCATTGCTTTAGATGGCAAATTTTGAATCGAAAGAAAAGGAAGAAGGAGTGTATTTCCTTAGTGTGGTTGAGTGAAACAGTGCTGCTAAACAACAATGGCAGTTTGTATTTGCTGTGGCAAAACAGCTTGTTGCTGAGCCCTGACCACTCTAGTATTAATGTTACTGAGTGAAGAAGACACAGGAAATCATAGAGATTAAAGTTTATTATAGTTTTTCACCAGAAATGCACAAAAGCTTCCAATAGATACACTTTAGTGTTAGACAATATTTACCGCGGCAAACATGTTTTGTTCTGTCCTTCCATCCTGATTTTTCATCTGTTACAGAGAAAAAGTACTGGTGCCATCGTAGCTGGGCAGGACAAGGGGAGAGGATTTGGTAACTGAGGTGCTGAGGAGAGCAACTGTTTCATTGCCATGTCTACTCTTTGTCAGGAAAGTAAATTAAGCTTTACTTCCCTGAATAAATTTCCTGCAAATGAAGAAAAGAATTAAGGGAATATGATGAAATCTGGTGTGGTAATCCTTTGGGAAATTATAATATTGCAAATTGTAATAATCCAAAACCTTGATTGTGATCCCTCTTCCATTCTCTTCAAAAAGGAAAAAATACAAATAATGGGCTGCTTTTGTTTGCTTCTTGATTATTTTGACTTTTTTTAGGAGGTATTTACTCTGAAATGTGTGAGAGAGAACTATAAAACTTTTTTCAAGCTTTTTCATATTCAGAAGTAGTGACATTTCTTAATGTATATGTTGTAATGAATGAATAAGAATGTAATTCTTGAAGAAGTATGTACGTGTATATATTTCAAAAGATTCCTTTTAAATACTAATATTTTAAAAGCAGTCATTTATTAAGCCAACCAAAGAAAAATGTTGTTGTCTTTGAACTGAATTTATAAGTCCTCATATTTCCCTTACCTGGGATAATAGACACAGCTGAAGGACAAAAAGGATGATAGTATTTATACACCACTATTTGTAAACAGATAACTGATAATATAAGCAGATAAATTAGAATGCCTCAGACACCTTTCTCTTTCCCTTTTGAGGTTTGAACTGTGGATTTTTTTCATTTGTTTTCCTTTTCTGCTTAATGATATTGTATATATATTGGTAATCTCTTACTTCCTAATTTTGTAGCAGAAGGTAGAAGTAACTGAAAGTATCCATCAGCTCAGTACTCTACATTGGCTGTATTTTGCAGGTCAGATCAACTTCCTCTGATACTATAAAGGCTTCTAAATTTTAATCTTTCTGTATGTCTTCCCCTTTTTTCTTCTTCAGAGATGTGCCTTTCTTCTCTAAAGGGGGCCCAATGCAGATTTTTTTCTTAAGAGATTTTAGATTATTTGTTATTAAAGATTTTAGATTAAGATTTTAGTTTTGTAGTTATTAAAGATTTGATCATTTGCCACCTAGCACTGACTGATACACTGTCAGTTCCAGAGCGTCCCCTATTTATGTTGTATTAGAAAAATTTGATAGTTTGACACATCCACTTATAAGCAAAATGAATTTTTTGCTATCTGATGCTGTGTGGGGACTAGATTTCAATGCAAAATCTATTTCATTGGTAATCTGTGGCATCTTCGACAGTGCTGAAGTAAGGTGGTTTTGGTCCCCCCACTGGATTTCTGCCTTACAGCATGCATGGCCTTCTTTTAACCTTCAGTCCATGTCTTAGACTAAAATGAGAGATTTAAGGGTAATTATAAAATGGCCGGTTTGTAATTTACCTTAAACTACTAATACATACTCTCAGTAGCAACACCATTTTAATTTGGGTTTTGCCAGGGAATCATTATGCCTACAGATAATTAACTAATATGTTTCCCAGGCTGTGTAACAGATACAGTCGTCACAGCATCTCAGCTTTGTTCAGTGTCAGGTGAATTACATTTCTCTCCTAGGCAGTTACCATTAAAGACCTTGAAATGAAGCTTTCATTATTTGCTGACTGCTTTCAGTGTTGCAAAACAAAACTCCAAACATTTTATTTATTCTTTGTTGTCCACAGATGACAAATTAGATGAAAAGACCTCTTTGCCATTCTGGCATAATGAGCATTCAAGTTTTAAAGGCAGTTAAAGAAACAATGCTTTAAAATATATTTTAGAATCATCAGGTTAATAAAAGAAGTGCTAGAGAAAACACAGACCAAATTTGGTACATCATTATTATGTAATGTTCATAAACACAAAATTAATTAGACATTAGTATATCTTGGTATTTTGGAAGATGACATCTGTCAGATGACCATTGTGTATTCCTGCCTGTCCTCCCTTTAGGGCCAAGTGTGTCACTGCTATCAGAAGGCTGCATATTTTACAAAAGTAGCCCGTAGCAAATCAAGCCCTTGCCTGAAACATGTCTGCAGCTGTGGTGAAGCGGCCACTCCTACTCAGAACTTCCAGCACTGGGGAAATCTCAGGTGTTTGCACTGCCATGAAGATGCCTTCCACCATAAACCTGACTTTGTCCCTTACATCTGCCAAGCTGTGTAAACTGCATTTTGTAGCTGGATCACTTAGTGACACATGGAAGTTTTATTCAGTAGTAAATGGGAAATAAGTTATATTAGGGTTCTTATCCTGAGCCCACGCTCGACTTGCTGTGGACTAAAGATCATTCCATGCAGCTTACCAAGAATATTAAGAGATCTTTGTACTGTAAATCCTTTTGCCTGCTTCACTAATATTACTTTAGATATGGACTTAGTTGCTACAGCTGTCTCCTGGGCAACATCAGTTAAAATCCTACTTCTTCCAAGAGGGCCCCTGGGAATTGGTTTCCTGTCAGAGCCTGTTGATTTCTGAGCTCAGCCCTTTTCTTGTCAGTTAATGGGTACAAATTGAGGAAATGGGCAGCATGTTAGAGCAGTGTGAATAAAGGAAGCATTGCTAAATGAGGTGGGTGGTGGAACCATCTGGACATTTGAAAACTTGCCTATTTCTCAGCTAGATAATTATCTAATTTCACTATTATTAGGCATGCGAAGTCCAAATGGCAATAACTTTGCCTGTGATTTAAAATACAACATCAAAATGCCTGGGTTTTTTTTACATGTTAAGCTGGTTATTCTTCTCTGCTGCATTATTTTTAGTAGTACTTTTTATTGATGTTTCTTGTGTTTTTTATTTACTAACAACTTTATGCAAGTTATGATCCTTTCCCTTAACTTTAATAACATTTTAAAAGCCTTTTACATCCACTTACAAATTAATAATAATATTGAAGGTTTTCTAGATAAAATGCATTGGTGATTGTTCACTATTTTAAATTTTGAGTAGTATGAAAACAATTGTGGAACACTTTCATTATGGAATTCAGTCTCTAAACCATACCTCATAATAAGGGGAAGCTGCAGCATATATTGGAACAGAGTGGTGAAACAGAGCATCTTTAACCTCTTTGGTCCAACACACAGAACATTTTACTGAAATCAGACTAAAATTATTCTTTGTTACTATTTCAATATAAACTCCTAGGGAGACAAATTTTCAAACAGAATAATAAGTTGGGGGCTTTTACTGGCTTGACAGTAGTTGTGTTTCATCTGAGAAGCTTGATAACATTGAGAGAAAAGGCCAATTATAAAAACATGATGTAGATACACCTTGCATCTTTAAAGCTCTTGCATCATTTCTGGGAAACATGGTATTTAGATAGTGCTCATTGTTTATTTAGTCACTGAACTTTACTAGAAAGTCTTTGCAGTGATAAACAGATTTTCCTTCAAAATGCATATATGCAAAATTTTATTTTACATTTATAAATGAAGAGCATCAAATGGAACATGTCTTTTCAAAGAGGAGGAAAGAAGGACAAAGCAAGAAGCAAAACAGCAAAGGACAGCCAGAACAAAAGTTAGTCTGACTGAAAATGGAAATAAAAAAGAACTCTGTCTTTGAATTTTTTTACCACTTTTCATCTTCAGTTAAGAATTCCTTCTCATTGTATCTCCCATCATGTAGTTCTTGGTTAAATAAAATGAAAATTAGCAATAATTATTCCAAATATGATTAATAACTATGATTATTAAATAGATACTTTAAAAAGTGTGACCACAATGGCTTAAATTTTTAATCCCAGCACTAGAAACCTGGCAATACTTCTATTCCATTGTTTTATAGCCCTTGATTAATCAGACACTGAGCAAAGACATCCTCTTTTCCAGTACAGAATGTATTTCCTTCCCTTGCATATGAAAATATCTATGCAGACTCCAAAAATACATGACCAATACGGTGGGGTGTTCTCTGAAGATTCAAATTTTTTGCGTGTGAGACAGAAGGAAAAAAAGTTTTAGAATCATGTCTCCAGTAAGACATCTCTATCACGCTGTGGAAATTTAATGCTTTGGAAACTTTCCTCTTTCAGATCTCTTGCTGTCTCGTTGGTTACTTTCAAATTTGACATTCATTGCTTGAAGAAAGGCACTGAAAAATTAATTAAGATATTAGAAGATTATGTCAGACGGGACTCTGTGGGGTCTTTGCCTTTTTCTGGTGCCCCCATGTATTTGTCAGTCTGGTGCAAAGGGATAACAGCTACTGGAAGATTATTTCTGGCTACTAAGGCAGCAGACTAGGGCTGTCTGGTTTACATTGAATTTGAAATATGAGGAGTTGCACTGGTTTCAGAGGGAAGGAAGACATAGTTGTTTTTTGTGCAAGTAATGAAAGTCATCTATACTCCTTTTTCTTTTTAAGGACAAATAGATATGAATTTCTGTCTCGTTTGTCCTCCTTCCTTTATGAGTCCAGAAAAGTTAGCATTTTCAGTGGTGCCTTACTCAGAGTTTTAGCAGTGCTGGTTCCATGGAACTTCTATTATATCTCAGGGCAGTTCATCTAAAGAGGCACTTTATGGCCAATTTGTGGGTAATTAATTTAATTAAGACCTCACACTGATGATAGTAAACCACCTGTGGCATAAAGTGATAGAGTCCACCTCTTGGAAACCAAAGATGAAAATATTGAAATAATTTGGTTTATTATTATTATTACTTATGGTGTCATGGTTTAACCTCAGTGAGCAACTAAGTCCCAAACAGCCATACACTCACTCTCCCCTGGTGGAATGGGGAAGAGAATTGGGAGGATAAAAGGGAAAAATCTCATGTGTTAAGATAAAGACAGTTTAATAGGTAAAGCGAGAGCTGTGGACAAAAGCAAAGCAAAACAAGAAATTAATTCACCCCTTCCCATGGGCAGGCAGGTGTTAGGCCATCCCCAGGAATGGCAGGCTCCATCACATGTAACAGGGACTTGGGAAGACAAACACCATCACTCAAAACTTTCCCCACATATTCCTTCTTTCCCAGCTTCATATGCTCAACATGACTCCATGTGATATGGGGTATCCTTGTGGTCATTTGGGGTCAGCTGTCCTGGCTGGGTCCCCTCCCAACTCCTTGTGCACCTCAGGCTGTTCTCTGGTGGGGTGAGAGGCAGAAAAGGCCCTGACTCTGTGCCAGTGCTGCTCAGCAATAAGGAAAACATGCCTGTGTTATCAACTCTGTTTCTAGCACAAATCCAAAACACAGCCCCATACCCGTTACTGTGAGCAAAATTAGCTCTATGCCAGCCAAAATCAGAACAAATGGGAAAAATAAGAAAGTAAAAGACCTACTCCCAACTGAGACATTAGGAAAAGCCATGCCTATTCTAAAGGAATTAAAAATTCAAGAAAATAACACACTGTTATTTATATGCCTTCTTTCTAATGAATAACAGAAGAAAACAAGAGGGACTTGTGCTCCTTCATCAGAAGAACTCCCAGAGGTGATAAATCATTCAGAATTTTTGGCTTTTTATATTGTCTGCAGTTTAACTTAATCAACAGGGTTGTTGGTGAATGAATTTGCCCCAGGAAGAAGACCAGGCAGGTTTTTGGCTATCTGTGCTGATACAGTCTCTGACATCACTGAGCTGAACTTCTGCACTAGCCAGCTGCCCAGCGCAGCTTGAACACTTGCCAGGAAGCAGAAAGCCCAGTTCACCCAGCCCCCACCTCTGCTAAGGGCCCAAATCTCTCTTATCTCCCTCCAGTGTTTCCTGTTGTGCCCTCAGTGTATTGATGCACTTTCACTGCAAAATGCCCTTCCCACACACTCTCCACAGAGAACTGCAGCAGCAAGTTCAAGTCAGTTAGTTTTAGAGGATTATCTACACCGGGATAGGATCAGCCCGTGTTTTACCAGTGAATCCATGTCTTGCAAGTCCCACAGCCCTTCCACTCTTGACTGCACATTCTGTCTCGTGTCCGGAGGGGGTCCCACAACCTTTGCACATAACCAGGCACAAATGTCAAGACAGAGATGTACAGTTTTTCTAGGTTTCTCAGACTGATTAATGAACCTTAATTTCAGTGTATTCTGAAAACTGTATTCTGAAAACACTGCTGCAGTAAAAAAGTGTTAATGTGCAAACCTGGTAGAGAGCATAACCCAGGACCTGGTCCCCATCTAGTACCCATTCAGCAGCCATGGGTATTGTCCTAGCTGTGTTACATACAAAATATAAACTATGAGGCATTGCAGGTATTCAAAGGAGTGCTATCAAGCAAATACTAATCTGAGCACTTATATAGGTAGTGTTAGTAAATTTGGGGAATGATTTTTTATGACTAAGTGGACCTCTCCTTCTGTGTGCTTGCGTGTTCTGGTAAATTAAAGTTTTCCTCAAAACATCAGTATTTCCATTACCATCATATCACTGGTCTTATTAAATAATACAGAATTGAGAACATAGCCAAAGTTACTTGTTTTCCTTTGAGTTACTTGAGCTTGACTCTCTTATTCTATAGTTGAAAAGGGAAAACCTGATATTGTTTTTTTCAGTTTTTATTTAGTTTAATACACATTGGTGGTGCTCATGTTAAATGACTTTGGGAATTCTGTCATGTACTGTGCCAGTTCAGAATGGCACTATTAAAGATACATCTGTGCACAAGATTATTTTTGTAATGAAGTTTCCAGCAAACCTGAGTGAATGTAGTAGAGGAGGGAGGAGAGGTCAAGAACGATAGGAGGTGAAAAGCAATCTGTAAAAGAAGGAATGGTGTCAGGGATATTGATAGCCCAGTGGACTGTGACAGGTGTAGTTATGCTCAGTCTCTGTGGGACATTTATGGATACAGCTGGATGCTCTGGAAGAAAAGGTGGGGGAACTGGCTGTACAGTGAGATTTGCAGAATCTCAAGACACAACTTGATGATTTTCTTCAAACTGCAACTGCTGGGCAAGTCAGGGCAAGTTAAACATTGGAGATAGGTTTAACATGTAGGAGATATAAATCTATTTCTTATTTGTATGAGCTATGAATTTGACTTTGAACAGTTTTGAACTGAGCTTTTGGGAATTTTAGACATAAGTCTCCCTTAAGGTGTGTCTGTGAAATATGTCTGAATATATCTAAACTCATATTTGCCTGTGTACAACAGTGAGAAATGGCATCGCTATTAATATTCTCACCCTCTAGTCTCAGTTTTGAACTGACTTTAGATCAGTATAAATACTACCAGAAACAGTTATGACAAATTATCAGATTCTGAGCCCCACAATTTTCTTGATCCAGTTTCTTGGTCCCTGCCTCATCTGCCAAGCAATCACAGTTCTTGTTTTTAAAGAGGATTAAATGACCTGTCCAGTAAAACAAAATATGCCAACGGAGTCACAAAGATGCCAGAGATATTTGGGTGCTGTCCCTCTGCCTCTGCTTTCAGACAAATTTTCTTCATACAGAATTTCACAATTTTTTTTTTTTTTTTTTTTTTTTTTTTTTTTTTTTTTTTGTATGCTGAGAGGTACATTTGGTCTGAAGTCAGTGCTGGAAAGTTGCTACAAATTTTATGCTGTGTGCGGTGACCATAGGTCATGACAGTAAGAGGAAGTTAGATTATAAAAAACCAATTTTGATGGTCGAATGTATTATTAATATATTATTAATATATACAGACAGCGTATAGTATTTGCAAATTAGCATCTGGGAATATTTAAGGTTAGTTTAATTAAAAGTCCATGTTGCCTCTAGGAAAAGTTTCTTTAATACAAAAAAACTTTATGTGAGGATAGGACTAGAGGAAACACTTTTAGAGGTGCATGATAATAAGGTCAAAATTTTATTTATTGAAGTTAGTGCAGTTGATTAATTATTTTTGTTCAACAGGAAACATTTTAAAAAGACTTGGCTATCTAGGCTTAACTAACAGGGGAAAAAATTCCCATACTCACCCCTATGAAAAAAATTCCACGGCCTAAACATTGTTTCATATCTAAAGCTGTTTTAATTTCTTCAGAGTGCTTGAGGTACCTGCGTGTAGCTGGCAGGTATTGTCCAGGATTTGCAGGACAGCTGCCCATCCCTGTAGCAGCAAATGGAGACATGTCAGGGTGTTCAAAGAGCATCACCCTCTTTGGCTTGACAGCTGCATCCTAAGTTTCTTCTCCTTTCCTCCTGAATCCAGTCAGAGATCAGTCTTTCAAGAAGTAGAAATACTTCTGGTGTCTTCCCTTTCTTTTCAAGATTTTTGTGATTAAGATACTCACTGATGGTTTCGGAGACACAAGTTCTCTGATTAGGATACTCAGACACATTTTCAAGAGTCTCTTAATCACCCAGCACTCCTGGAGAGAAGAGGCAGGATTTGGCATGTCAAGCTGTTTCTTTTTTTCCCCAGAAGATAATTCAGGATTCTCCACGAAAAGAGGAAAAGGAAACCCGTTTCTGTGTTCAATTGGCTAGAGCACTCTGCTGGGGTTACAGAGACTTGGTTGCTGGTTTCCACATTTCTTTTTTTGGCCAATGACTGTTGACAGAATGAGTGAAGAACAAATGAAAAGGAAATGTTATACTAAGTGCTATTAAAGTGCAAAAGCAGTGTGAAATGCATTCAAGGACTACTTATGTAGACAAATGCTATCACTTGAGTTTTATCTCATTAAAAGATAGTTGAAAGTTTGTTAAAAGAATACCTCTTAATTCAGGCTATGCAATTACTAATGAAAACCAGGCTAAATTTGGCTAAAATGGTTGAAGCTTAATTGACAATTCAGATATAGTTCTTTCAGCTAGGATTAAGACTGAACACAAAGTGTTTGCAATTAAACAGAAATTAATAAAAGAGGAAAAACTCTCCCAATGTCCATTAGAGCCTGCTTGCAAATATAGTAGGAAACTACATGCCCACTCTAATTCAATGTCTTCCTTGGAGCTATATGAAGAAATAAGTTGTGTAAACTGTTGATACCAAACATCCTTAATTTACATTAATGGTTAAACACCTTTTAGTAAAAATAATACCTGTTTTACTGGGAAGTAATTTAAACTCTTAGTGCTAAGTCCAATATCATTTCAGTATCATTTCAGCTCACAAAGGTTTGTGGTCTTCATATAATAATACTTCTCCTAGAAATTACACTGACTGACATAGTTAAATTATTGACTAATTGACAGAATTTGAATGAACACTAAGTGCAGCCAACTCATTTTAAAATCTTAGAAGGTGCAGCAATTTTCAGAGATGTTACCTGGATCTTCTCTCAGTGCTAGATGCTTAGGTGGGCAAAGCCAGCTGTGGGAAACAAAGTGTTAAATTTCCTCTCACAGATAGCACAGACACTGGTTTAGGGGGAAAAGGAGGGGAGATCAGAAACAAGATGTTCTTAAGGAAGCTTGAACTCCCACTGCATCAACTATAGTGTGTGTGTCCTGATAGTAATGCGTCACTTGGGTGTAGTGGTGCAATCCAAGTAGGCTGCTGAAGAATTAGGGAAAGGAGTGCCATGAGTAAAATGTTGACTCCTCTTGTTTCGGAATAGAGTATCTGCACTTGCATACAACACAAAAAATTAATCAAGTAGTTGGATCTCCCTAAAGCTTCCAGAATGAAAATTTGTGAAAGGTTAAGCACAGAAATGAAGAGGAGGTATTTCCTCTAGTTAGAACAGCATCAGTAAACTTAGCAGAGCCAGGACTCTGGCTTGAGCATTGTCACGCATTCATCCTTAACAATTCTCCTCAGAGTTTCACAACACACCCCCTAAGAGAGCTCTTGGCTTTACCAACACATTTCCAGATAGTGTCCATGCTCACTTCAAAGATACTCTGATCTGTTCCTAACGTGAATAGACAAGACCACCTGCTTTGGGGTGTGAAAAGTTTAACTACTGAGACACAAGCTCTGCTTGCCCCTTATTTCCAGTATTAGAGACCTTGCCCTTCTTATTTGGTAGAACAGATGTAATTTGTTGGCTCAGGAATAGCTGAACCTGCTTGCTGTGATTTCACATTCCTACCTTTTAGCAATGGCAGGAATAACTAACATTAGGTTTTTCATGGCATATACAGCTTTTATCTTATTTTGTTACCTACAGTTCCATAAATTTTTGCTGTTGTTTAATATCACAGAGAGATGCTTAGGTGAATGCAGCTGTGCATATCAAAAGAATCCACTACTTTGTGCTTTCATCACCAAACTAGAGGTAATAATATTTTGATGGCTGTTTCTGGTAACTGTGTAATTATTTGTAGAATCATTCATCTAATTTTCAAGGAACATTACTTCCAAAAGTGCGTTCAATAATTTAAAAAATGATCCAAAGTGTTTATTAAAGATTTCAAAATGTGGGATATGAGTACAAGATTCAGAATGGTTTTATTAAGTGTGCCAATAAATTAAGGAGCATTGTATTGTGAGGTCTAAAAATGTATATGGTCAGGCAAAGCTATCTTTCTCCTTTTTGTAGGGGTTCTGGTATAGTATGACACTCAGCTGCTTAAGAACTTTCTACTTTATCTTTCCTTTTACTATAACCTGCATATTTATGCCTTTGGAAATAGGAAAATCAAGTTATGATTTCTGTTTTGAGAGCTTTCATCAGTCAGATTTGCAGGTTGTATTTCTCTCTCTGCTGTCTCTTTTCTCACGCTGGTCTTCACTCTCTCTGCTCTGTGTGACTTCTGGCTGATTCTTTTTGCCTCTTTCCTGGGTGATGTGCCTCTTACAGGTAGATTTAAGCCGTTTTTATCAGTGAGTGAGCACTGATAAACCTGCTATTGCTCTGCTTCCTAACATTTAATACATGTCACAGACCTACAGGTACTTCTGCAAGAGGATCACTGAATAATCTGAAATAATGTCCTGCGAGCAGGAGCTGTGGTACCACTTCTTATGCTCTGGAATCAAACCAAACAGAAGAAGATCACTTTCATATTTATTTGGGAAATATTTCGTGATTTAATATTATATATGTATATATGTATATAATATTTTATCTAAAGTATAGGATACAGCATGGGTAGTGAAACGGAGATCACAGACACAGCTCCTGTGTAGTTCTGTAATTTGTCTGGGGACTGGAAATGTGGCCTACTTGATAACATTCACAGTAGTTATTAACATTTTCAACAGCATGCATCATATGGGCAACAGAATCAGTGGGCAGTTAGATTTCCAGGCTAGTAAGTGAAAAGGAAGCCCAGAAAGAGAGTAATTTAAATAGAGATAATACATCAGGTAGCCAAGAGTGACAAGGGTCACTGGAAGGGCAGGTAGAATAACAAAGGACTAAAAGACAAGGGAATATAATTTGAGGAAATTAAATTGGAGCAGAAACTATAAGCATAAATTAATGTTTGCAGGCTGACAGAAGGAAGTGGTTTGTAAGGACAGGAGCTGAAGGATGAGAATTATGGTGGGCTGTGTGATACACAGAGGAGCAGTAACCAAACAGTAGCTTTGCAGCATCAAGTCATGTGTGGGAGAAAGAGACAAATCCCGCTGTACAGTTAGGAGTTAAGGGCATAATATTGCAGGAGAGCAGATGTAAGCACTGAAAGAGCTTAAAAAAGGGTTAGAGCATAAGAAAAGATGAAAATGTAGCAGCCACTATGATGTAAATCTTCCTGAAGTTCTGAAATTCTGGAAATAAATACTTTTTGATGGATGAAGACTTCGTGATACTGTTTACACATTGACCTCTCTCACGTCCTGTGGCAATGAGCTTCATTATTGGATTACTTGTCAAAAGTAGTCCCTAATGTTTGCTTTTTAGTCTTACGTTTTGTAAATTTTTGAGTGTCCAGTAGGCCTTGCATGAGAAAAAAAAGAAATCAAAAAACCTTTCCCTATTCCTCTTTTCCATGTAATTTTTTTACTTTATAATAGATTCCTACAACTTCTGATTTCAATGCAAACTTATCCAGGTGCATTTCTGCATTTCTGTCTTAGCAATTCTTATAATTCTGTTTGTCTTTCTGGTCACTAATGAGAACCACTATATGTTCAGAGGACCATCAACAATATTCGCTGCATCTCTTTTTTGTATGGCAACAGAAAATTTATTGCACCATGCAAATGTGGTTAAAATTGTTTTTCTCCATGTATGTTCACATGCTTTTTATCAGTCACTAAAACGAAAGGTTAAATTCAGCCCCATAGCAACAGGGTTTCCTTCATTAACTCCTTGGTGTCAGCCTTATTCTCGATTACTGTGAGTAACTTTAAAATTGTGAATACCAATCATATTTCCTTGGGCTCTGAAGGTTCTCTTGGCTTTAGTTGAAAGGCATTTAAAAAAGCTTTTGTTTCCCCATTCTGTTTCATCTATTTCACTCATATTCCATGCTCATTGAGTTTATCAAAATGCCCTGTAATAATTTTGTAAATTCTAATTTAAAAAAATACTCTTGAATCTTCACCACAGTTACTATGTGTCTACTGACTTCGTGTTACACTATCTATGTGTTGGCTAGAAATCAGGCATAATGGAGCATTTCAGAAATTGGCATTATTATTTTTATTAGCTGTTGTCATCTTGTACTGAGGCTGGTTTGAATGATAGCTCAGTGCTAATTTAATTCCTAGAGAAACTGAGTGGTGAATCCAGTTTATGGTGGATTTTTTTACTGTTCTTTTTCTGAGTCCTTCCAAAATATCTTTGATAGATATTTGAATAGAGCAAGATATTCCAGCTGAGCAAGTTCTTCTCAGCCTTCCCGTTTAGGTTAAAATTAGAAGCTTCCTAAGCTATTTTGCAGTCAAAACTGATGCAAAAAGGCAATTTATTTTTTTCCTTTGACCTTATTATCAGTGAGGGTACTTTTTACACCTTGCTTATCTGTCAGCCCCACTGTGTCTTTGCCAGGTTCCCTGCTGGTATTGAGGCCGTGATGAACATCTGGTACTTGATATGGAAAGATATCAGAAGCTGAAACAGGGTTGTAGACAGACAAGAGACACAGTTGCAATCAAATTAAAGGAGAAGTAATTATTTTGGAATGTCTTTGATAAATGCAATGTAGGAATTGCTGAAGCAAGGAAAAATAAGGTTTTGGAGAACAAGAAAGAATAACGTAAGAAAGAAAGGAGCTGGCGAGGTCTTATAAAACAAATGAGGCAAGGTTTAGAGTCTGATGGAGAGAAGATGGAGGTGGGGATTCTGAAAATATGTACATTTCATTATTCCAAATACAGGATCAGTCTTTCCAAAGTGTTCACTTTCCTAACTCTGAGCGCTGGACCAAGCCAATTAGAGAGATGACTTTTACTGTTGTACCTGCTCATCTAATTGCCAGGTTCATGACACACAAAATGAACAAGTGATATCTCCTGAGGGCCATTTCAGTTGACAGTGATGTCAGAACCATGCACAGCTGTTTGACTCTGTTGGATGGTATGAAATCAATGAGATTAGTTGGAATTTGACATGCCTGGTAATCAAACTATGTGTCTAGCTTCTAGTGACGGATTTTGAGAAGAGCTCTAGGTATTTTAGTTTAAATGTTCTTCTTAGTCTTCTAGGTATCTCAGTTTCTTTATTTGTAGATTATGGGTAGTATGTACTTATTCTCAAGGAACTGTCAGTTTCTACTCAGACGTTTTTAGTTGTTGTGTCCGAATGAATCCCTACAGGAATGTTAAAATTCATAAAGCTCAAAATGGAAAGGTCTGTACCAATGCTGAATAATTTTCTTTTTGGTTCTTCAAACACCAAGACAGAATGCGTAGTTCGGAAGTTCCCAGGCTTACATGGGGTTGCTGTTCAGAACATTGCACTTTCAAAATATAATTGCCTGACTTTTCTTACTCGTTACGTTTCACTTGAAGTATGAATATCAGCAGAAGCTGTAAAGAGCTCATGAAAGTACGGGATAGTGGATCTCAATGTCAAACAGTAGAAGGTGAGTATTTGCTGAACATGTAAAAAGAATGGTGGTGGGGGGAATCTGGCTGGCAGTTTTAGCTAGGAATAATCCAGAGGGGTACATAGATAGCTGAGCTTCTGGAAGCATTATGTAAATGCACTCTTCATACATCAGCTTTCTGCTGCTTCTGAGCTGTTCTCAATGTAGCCTGTCTTCTTTTGCCATCCTGCTTTGCTACGTATAAATGTGGTTACCCAGGGAAGACTTTGTTCTGAAAAATTATACTGACAAAAAGATGTGATATTTTTTTACCTAAGCACTGAGTGTAAAGCTGTCCTACATGCCCACTGAAAGAGATGGCCTTATTTTGGTAGGGTAAACAGTGTTCTAGCCTCAAATCCCTAAGATGCTTTGGGACAAAAGACAAATGCATATTTTCCTTATAAATTATTAAATATTCTATGTCTGTGACATTTGTTTCTATTTTCTTTTTCATCTACCTGCTACATCCACCCTTTTCCTTAAGCAGGACTGTGGAACAAGTGCCAACTCTCAGAACTGCTACCTTGTACCCAGACAAACTTACACCTAGGTTGTTAAATTCATACACAAGATAAACTATAAATGATCCATAGAGATTAAAGGTAGGGTTTTTTCCCCCTAAATATTAAAATTAATCAAAATCTATAAACCACCTCTTCTGCCTATAGTATTTTTTAATGGCTGGACATGTTTCATGCAGAGGAAACGTTGATTTAATTCTTGTGTAGTCTATTCTGAGTTTTTAGGCTGGTTGTAGGCTGGGAACATTTTTCTGCATTTCAGAAGCCAGACCTGGATAAAAGTTAAACTTAATAAGAACAACATTTTTGTTTTCTGTATCATAAATTTATCATTAAATATTGAGGGGTCTAGAAATCTTCTGATCCTAAACCAAAACCAATATAATTTTTACGCATGCAACTGATTAATTTTTTAAATAAAATATTATGGTAACTATGCATCTGTACCTTCTGAGGTCCTGTTTTTGTCAGTAATTTTATTTGAGTGTTCACTCTATATCCATAGATCAAATTCCTGGAAATACTGTCTTCTGTTCTTAAAACAAATGTGTTAATGTTTGCAGAATAAGGGTGCAGGTGCAGTAACTTGTTTTTCTCTTACTATTTCCTTTTGTTAATATAATAGTTTTTAATAGGAGAGTATTGTTGTGCTAAAAACTGAAATTGCCTGGCTTTTTGCATCTCCTTCCTCTGTTATTATTTTGGAGGGATTTTTTTGTTCCATAGATGTCCATTAGTGCCTATCATGCCCAGTGTTGATTTCCAATTATTTTCTACGTATTTATATTAACTATCCCAACACAAATATTTAAATGTTTTCCTCATCCCATTCTTTTCTTCGTAACATTGTTCTTTACAACAGAAGGGCTTAATTCATTCTTCAAAATATTCCATGTCATCGGATATTTTGTCTGAGGATATGGGCCTGAAGATGTGGTTCTGTGCATGGAAAACCTGGTAGCCTTTTAGTGACTTTAACTGAGACCATATGGCAGTTTGAGAATTTAGTCCCAGTCCCCATGCTGCCACTTGTACAGATATGGGAAGCTACTGAGATGGTGTATGTTAGTGGAACTGAGGCAGCACCTTGAGAGGCAAAGCACACAAATTGTGCCTCAGATACCTCCTCTTGCTTGCTCTACAACTTGGAGTAACTTACATGATGGTTTCATGCCTTTGTTACTCCCAAATTCTGAACGTCATTCAAATCTTCATATGCATAATGTGCTAATTTAAAAGCTAGCAAGCATTGCTGCTTTTGCAGAGAGAAGACCACTTTATGCATGCAGAAAAGCCAGGTGATGTGCTGTCATTTTTTTGACCCTGAAGTAAATGAAGAAGACTCTCCCAGAATTAGATTCAGCTTTTCTTCACTTCAGCTCCCCCCCCCCAAAAAAAAAAAAAAAAAAAAAAAAAAAAAAAAAAAATTGTGTGGCAGAAGCTTGTGCAACTTGCTCAGTTTTTAAAGAGTATTTCAGCCATCAACAAGTCATTGATTTCAAAGATGAACAAGCATCTTAGGTGCTTTGGGGAATCTGAACATCAACAGAGGGTAGAATTTGCACTGAAGGTTTATTATGCTGTTTTTGGTAGCCTAATACTGTCTTCGCCTTTCAGTTAATGGGAGGTTCAGACAGTTCATAGAATCATTATAGAATCATTAAGGTTGGAAAAGACCATCAAATACAATGAGTAACTTAATAATTTCAGGTCCACCACTAAAACACATCCCTACATTATTTCATTCAACTTCGCATGTAGGCTGGTGTCAGTGAAAGAGCTGAGGATGTTTAATATCTCTGAGAGTCAGGTGTTACCATTTATCAATTCATGCAGCTTCTGGATTTTAAATCTGCACTTTGTCTTCTCTGTTTTTATCTGATTACAAAAATACATTGTATCATTTTAAGGAAGTCTGTGCAGCTGTGACAAATTAAAGCAAACAAATGACTCCCTAGCCTAAGGCATCAATGGAGAGAGCTCAGAGGAGCTGAGGAGTGACAAGGGTCTCATGATTTACCCTCAAGAAATTTGGAAACCGAGTTTTGTCCCAGAGAAGCCTGTGAAAATGGCTACTTTACAGTGAAATAGCCTTGTTTGTCATGCTAAGTTAATTGACCCTTGGCCAAAATCACACCATGTAAAATTTTTATAGATAACAAAATACTTGAGATAATTTTCAAAATTATCTTTCACTGTGTGAAATTAAGGAATTTATTTTGGTTTTGGTTCAGTCAGCCCAGCAGTAAGTTAAACACAGTGTGGTTGCTACTACAAAATAAAGTTGATAGAAATATTTCAGATGCTTTAGTTTTGCTGCTCCTTTACTTTCTTGGTTTTCAGTCACCTATAGAATTGACCTTTTTTAATCGAAATTTTGATGGTGTGGGTCTGAAAATCAAAGACCTGTTTGATCCTTTCATATTAATGTTAACCAGTGTGATAGAAAACCAGATGTGATTGCCAAGCTCATTGTTCCTAAGCAAATAAATTGCATTTACAAAAGCCTTTTTAAAATCTAATCTGATTTAGGGACTTGTTCTGGAAATGTTTCCTTTTTATTTAGCATAAAGAATTTTGGTTTTAAGTTATTAACCTATTAGTTATTAATCAATTTATTTATTAATATATTATATTATTATTGGCCAGTAGAGTAAAAAAAACACCCCAGAAAGATGGTTCACTCATAAGTGCTTATTAAATTTACTGAAGTTAAATACTTTCACGGTATACAACACAGTATTACAGTCTCCAGAACTGTCACTAATAATCCTGATGATATTGGATTTGTAGATTTAAGATTTATGGTGCTTTTCTGTCAAGTCCAGTCATGCTCAGTGTTTGTCTTCATTGAATCCCTTTGTTGTCTGGCACAATAAGGACCTGATATTGTGTGAAGCCTTCTGGGTCATATTGTCAAAAATAAAAGGAGAAGTCTGTAATCATAGTCAAATATCTAATTTAGCCATAATTATTATGTTACAATTATTATGTTATTGTGCATCTCACCTATGTAAAATATTGTTCCATAGTAAAATGTTTTGGTAAGAATTTTAAATGCAAGGTGCACTAGGAATAAATAATGGTTGTCATGGTATTGACAAATTTTTACTCCTAAGATCCAGCTAAATAACTTTGACCTTGACTCTTAGAGATTAACAAAACACATCTGTTTTACCACCTGATCAATGTTATAAGTCATAAGCAGAGACTGTACCCACAGATACAATGGTGTAATTGGGATTTTGCCAGCCTCATTAGTGTCATTGATTAGTGTGCGTTATTCTGTTTTATTTCCACTTCTTCAGAAGTTATTTCTTATGATAACTTTTCTGGTACTGTGTTTTTAATATAAATAATTTACTAATATGAAACCTGAGGCAACATATAAAAAGCAGGTGCTATAAAGGACAGTGCAGCTGAGCAAGCCTGAAAATGTACAGGTGACTTAAATAGTGTGAACCACACAAGCGGTTTTGCTGAAAGACTGGAAGGCTGCCACTGCCACATATAGATGCACCCCAGTTTTAGCTGGAGAAGGTCAGAGACAAAGAAACCTTGAGCTTTGGATTTATGCATACGCAGATGACAGTTGTCCCCTAAAGGAGATATTACAAAAGAGGGGACAAAGTCAAACTGATAAGAGCTCGTCAGTGCGATCCAGGCTCAGCTGGTAACTTTCTTTTTTAAACTTGCCTGAGTGCCACAGCATGCAGGCAAAATGTAGTCCTGTCATAGCGAGTGGTGAAATAAGGGTGTGGGCACAGCAGTACAGTGAGAAGTGTTCAGGATGCAGACACAGCTGTAGGTTGCACTTGTGTGGTGTGAGAAGTTAAGAGCATCACTCCCTTGCTCCTCTCTTCTGTGCTTCAGCAAGTGTCATATCCAAGGATGGAATAATCTCACAGATTAATTTTGTTTCAGATCTTAAGAAATTAGGCAACTAGTCTGAGCTAGATATATAGTTCTCTTTCCAATCAGTGAAAAATGAAAAAGGAAACTCCAGATGCAATTAATCTCTGATACTTAATGAAAGAAACCAAACTGTTGGAGAAAACACAACAAAAAGCAAACCTCATAACCTGCAGAAGCTGGAAAACAAAAGCTCGCAAAAGAAATGTATGTACCTGCAAAGTCCATTTAAAAAAAAAAAAAAAAAAGAGAGAGAAAGAATATAAATAGTTGGGGAGCAGCTGAAATTTTTCCTATGTATTTTAAATTAAGCCTAAATTAAGAGTACATTTACCCCCCCACACACATATTTTCCTCACAGACCTGCTCTACACTGGGCAAAACGTGGTGTGGTCAAAAGAATTTTCTTCGACAGTTATAAAAGAAACATCTGAAGTACTTAATTGAGATTAAATGTTTTAGAAAAAACTATTTTGGAGGCTGAAAAGCAAGTATCTCTACCTTAGGAGAAAAACAAACCTTTTTACCCTTGTAGTATTATAATTTTAGAACGTCTGAATTATTTGTAAAATAGAAAGATTTTTGTATGCCCATAAATAATGAAAATATGTTTAACTTATAGGAGCATCCCATTGGTCTGTGTAAAAAAAAAATCACTGTATTTTTCTTAAGGTTACTTTTCTTTGTTGGCAGAATTAGACTTAGCATAACCCTTTGTTACTCACAATTTAGGAATTAATACAGAAGTAAATGCTCAGTAGTGAAGAAGTAACTCCTACCTAATGCTGTTGAGCATTTCACCGTTATACTAACTTGGTCTATTAATTATTTACACCAAAAGTACTGCTTTTAGGAGGATCATCTTACTTATCCAGATACCATCAAAACTGATACGAAATTTGTGCTTGAAAAAATTCTTGGCTGAAACGTCATCATGCATTAGTTGCCCCCATTTAGTGTTCTGGGATGCTTTTTTTGTAAATTTACTCAACATAGACGCCCTCCAACAAAGTGTGCTTGCCTGTCTGCATCAGTTGCATTAATTTGCTCTGCTCTCAAGATGTTGTTTGGTAACCCTGCTCAATGCCTGTGGGTGTTCTTCAGGTCTGGCCAGAGCAGGTCATAAACAGACGTGCCAATGTGGGAGTGTCCAGCTGTTGTCCTGACATCTCCTATTTGACTCCTGTTGACCTACTAGGACTTGGTATGAATTTTATGAAGATGAATAGAATGTGGAGAGGAATCATTTGGGAAGTATTTCATGGCAATATGTCATCTGAGCAGCTGGAGGTCTGCAAAACTAGTTTAACTCAAAGGTCCCGTAAAAGGGAAAATTTTAGTGTTGGGTAAAAAGCATTTCCTGGGAATCAGATCGTTCAGTATGAGTGACATTTTCCTTTTCCAAGTCAGATGAAACCTCAAAGTATTTGTTATTCTGTTTCTAATATGTGTTTAATGTTTTAAATTACTTTGTACTCTGTGACATGTTGATTGTATAATTACAGGATTTAGAAGTCATTCCATAATGAAGCATAATTTCCATCATAATCATTGGAGGGATAGATAGATAGATAGATAGATAGATAGATAGATAGATAGATAGATAGATGGATCATAATGGTTATGTTTCTAGCATTGATTGTGGTTTAATATCAATTTGCTTTGTTTTGGTTTTCAGTCAAATGCACCAAGTGTGAGATGCAGTGCTAGAATTCGCTGGCTGTAAGGACTTTAAGTTCCCCATGAGGTCAATGAAGTCTAGAAAGTAATTCAGCCTATCTATCTGAAGAAGACACATGGCAGTTACACATTGAATTGTTTGCTACATTTCATTAGCTGCAATAGGTTACCCTCCTTACACCAAACCTGAACTAAGTCCCACCCAGAGTCTTTCTACGTGCAAAAATATCTTTATTGTGAGGAGGAAAATTGCAGTTTGCTGCTCTAGCATTTTGTATTGCAATAAATGTTAGCAAATAAGAAGCAGTAGCAGCAATAACTTGAGCCGTTACTTTTATAGCTCTTTCGTTTCATGCCTCTTCTGGGGATTTTCAAACATTCGGGTTTTTAAACAGCTTCTCTGCAGATGTATTCTGTCTTTTGAGATGTAATATCAGAGGATTGGAAAAAAAAAAATCAGTAAATACATTAAAAGATATGGTCTATCTCCTGGCCTACTAGTTAACATTCTCAACCATTCTGAAGATTCATGAAGTTCAAGGATTTCTCTTGAAATATAAGAAATTGGTTTTGTAAAAGAAATTTACTGTTTGACAATTTATTATAGAGTTAAGCATAATTAACTAAATATGAACTGGCCTGTGGCATCTATGGTTTTTTTCCTGGTGATTAGACATGACAGGATGTTATCTTCAACTGTGAGATGGAAGGTAATTCAGTTTTCACAGAACTTTTATGTAATACTGATTGAATTAGTATTCAAGATATGTGCCATGTTTTGTGTAGAGCATTATATGCTCACTGCTATTATTTATGACTGAGGTGTTTTACTACCTTCTAGGTATTCACAGGTGTGGTAGGTCCAGAGGGATATTTGCAATGAATAGTGGAAAGCAGACTTTGATATTTTGAGATTTTAGGATTATGTTCTGCATTTTCTTTAGTGTTTTTTGGAAAAGATTGTCTTTAAGCCATGGAAAAAAATGGCGAAAATGTTTTGCCATCGCAAAAAACCTGCAGTTCTCTAAGTCAGTTCGGAAATATGGCCTTTATGAGACAGTGTTGCAAGTGGAGGGGAATGAAGATTCAAACCCAGCATTTTGCTGAGAGATGCAGTAGGTAAATTACTGCTTCATTGTTGCATGAAATTATTAAGAGTTTTGAAATATGTGATAGCACATATAGGGAGGGAATAACAGTTAACATAATAGTTTCATTCCAGAAAATGAAAACCTCAGTTTAACTCTCCCCTCTGCTAAATTTGTTTCTCAGCAGTTCATTAAGAACAATGAAGGAGAATAAATGTTCCTGTCTAGTTTCACGCCCAGGGTGATTTTAGTGAAGTAAGGGTTTGTGGAAATAACATTTCCCTGTAATTCAAACACCAACATGTGTAGGCAGAATATGTCTTCTATTTCTGCATTCTAAACTTTAATTTCATATTTTTCATGGGTTTGGATGTTTATTTATGAAACTATTAGGCATTATTTACTTATTGGTAGTGTAACCTAGAGATATCATTTAGATTTCAATTAACAGTCCTTTCTTCAGTGTCTGGCACATCAAAACATTTACACACCACTAACATGACTGCAGCAGCCCTGTAAAACAGGAGGTATTTTAGTACATACCCCAGGAGAGTTCTACTGGAAACTTAACAGAGCAGGGAGGAATCTTCCTTGCAGCTATCTTAGCTTTGGAAGTATTTTAAATATTTAAAGACACTCTTTATAGCAGTCTTGCCTTTCTCTTGTTATGAAACCCCTATCAGTTTTCTAAAGACAGTAAGTCTAAATGTAATTGCCTTTATTCTGTGGTGAGAAACAGAGTTAAACTACTTTTTTTACAGAAAGACTAAATGCCTGCATCTGATAGGACATGGTTAGATTTTTCTGTTGTAAAGCAGGGCACGCATGGACCTTTGGCTTTTCCATTCTTGAGAGCCCCCATGACCTCTGTGACAGAAGCAAGCAGAGGCTCAGCAAGGCTGTTGCACTTGCTTTTCACTGATAGTTCAGCAAGCTGAACTGTATTGATGAAATTTCAAGAGGGTCACCACAGAGAATGAAAATCATGCAGTAAGTCATTGCATGAGAGGTCCATTGCTGAGTCTGGCAGAGATCAAAACAAGTTTCTTACTTCTTTCATAACATTAATCAATAGATACATGCTCTAGGAGGGTGAGCTGCTTGATTTTTTAAAATTTAAAAGAACAGACTAGTGCAAGTCTTGGCAGACAGAACCTGGTATGGAAATATCTGGATCCAAACTCGCATTTTTTTGGTTTGGAATAAATATGGACAATACCTTCTCAACAGCAGCAAATCTGTTTCTGGCACTATGTTCTAGCACCTAATTACTTACACTAGCACCTAAGTACTGACTGAATGTTTATTCAGCACTGTTGAGAAGGTTTTCTTTATGGAAGCAGAGCACCTTACTTTACATTTGGTTGTATTTCAAAGAATGTTGAAGTGTTCCTGCCCTCTTGGTAGAGAAATGGAGACCACCATCTTAAGGTGTCTCAAGCTGCTCGTGCAAGAAAAAATGACTCACTTGATACCAAATTTTTAAAAGTGAGTCATGGTTTTATTTATAAGGAGTAGGTAGGAGGATATGAGAACTCCTCAAGTCCCCTTAGGCTTTAGGAAACCCACAGTGAAAACAACTTTTAGTTGTCTGATCTGGGCAAATACTGTCACTGTCCATTTTTCCTGGTACCTCTATAAACTTCCATTCTTACTTCATGGTGTGTTAATCTGGAGAAAAAGGAGGTAAAGAAGGGAAACTATTAAGTAGTAAAAGTGGGAAAAGAAACATTTTTCAATCACTCAGTACCCCTTTTTCAGACTGTCTTAGAAACATATTCAGCTCTGATGAGGAGCTGAATTCCAAGCCATCTGTGAATCCTCAAACTTGTACACCCACAGTGGAAAATGGGTATAATTTGTTTCTATAGCTGCTTATGGGATCTGCCAAACTTTTTTTCCTCTTTTGGTTACTTCTCTTTTCCATCTACATCCGTCTTCATCCTTATTTTCTCTGAATTTCTGACCAGTAAGAAGAGGATAGAAGCACCATCTGTTCTTGAAAAGCTTGAAGTTTGGCTTCTGCTGTTAATCAGCAGCAAATCAGACTAAAGCACAGCAACTGGTATTCCTCAACTACAATGTATGTTATAGCAAACATGAGCAAAAATTAATGAATTAGTGTTTAGTTACTAAATTAAGTATGGCATGGCTACTGTGGGATTGTTGTTTAATTACTTCACAAATATGTTGACCAATCCAGATCTTTTTCTCCTGAGGAAATTGCTGTCTGTAATCAAACTATATCTGAAGACTTTTCATTATTTTTGGCATTTCATTTGCAGTATTTACTTGGGTATAATCTATAATCCAAATAAATTTTCCTGCAAAAATAGCACTAAATGTTATTTTACGGCAAGTAGAAATCATGGTAAAAGCTGTGAAGATTCTTTTCTTTCTCTTTGTGTCTATTGGACAAACTGGTCTAAAGTCATATATAAGAGAATTTATATTAATTGTAAAAGATATGTTTCACTTTAAGACAATATTGCTGTTAAAATTCCACCTGGCAATTACACCAATAAATATGTTAATGAGTTTTTCCTTTAAAGCATTGGAAGCTCATAAGCCATTAGTGACCATGAGTCCTTTGGTGCAAATGAGTCAAAATAATTCAGTAGTGTGCATGGCTTCATGAAGAAATGTGATGAAAATTGCTGTTTGAATCTGAGTAGTGTGCTGTGACATTTGAAGACTGAAAATGCATGTATATGGAATACAGTTTCCTCCCCTTGTGAAAATGGAGGAGTAAGTCTTAGCAGTGTTTTGTCATGACTCAATCTTAATTTTGATCCTCTACTTCTATTACTACAGCATATCCAGTCTTTTTCAAACCAATACAAATAAAAGCATCATAGTCAATTTCTGGTTTCTGATGCTATGAAAAACTGCAGAGAAAGCCCATTATTCTGTCTCCTTTCAGTGAGCAGTACATGAAGGAGGAATTTCACCCTAAGTGGTTTTTTCACTGGAATCTCCAGATGGTCTAGTGTTACTGTGCTGCATCCGACGCACTGACAAATAGGCTGTCAGTGAAGATTTTTCCTGTAATGTACACTGTGAAACAGAGCCATCTATTTGTTGATATACATTGTTTGAAGTGTGTGCAGTTTGCCATGAGACATCATGGGAAGGTAGCATGTCTTTGTCTCTGTATGAATGCAATACTTGATTGAAATAAAACTGATGTGGTTGTTCTGAGATGTCAAATGAAGTAATGTGCCAGTGAAGTAGCTATGCAGAACTTAGTCAAAAGTATTTCTAATCTTTACAGGGTATTATTGGCTCTGTGTAGGCCCTTGATATTTTATTATGTGAGTGGTCTGACTGGATGTAATTAGCTAAACCCACCAAAGTTTGGTCACCTATCATTAACTAAAAGAATAGAAATAGGGATCTTCATATTCAGTTCCTCATTGGATTGAAGGCTACTGCAACACTTGTGATTCGGAAGCCTAAGTAAACTGGAAGAATTGGAGTCTTAGCCTGTTACCTGTTTCCCCTACTTGCCTGTATCCCTTAGTAGAACTTCACTTGAAGTAGTTTAATTTTCCTCGCATTACTACTGCTGTGGATTTTGACCACAGAAGTTTTCATGTTGTTGACTATGCTGCATGTTGATAACTAATTAGTTTCAACCAATCTCTTACTTTTTCTTGGTTTTGGTGTTTTAAAGTGAATCCTAGTTCAATGTGATCAATATGGGTCTGCATTTAATTTCACAGAGTTACATTTCTATTTGTAGGCAGATAATTTGGTTCTCAAACCACTTTATTCATAATCTGCCTGCATGTATTTGGTTCACTGCAGAATATCATTTACCAGGAACAGGTGTACACTGGTCTCCCACAACATCCTTCTCTAAATTGGAGAGAAATGGATTTGATGAATGGACTGTTGGATAAGAAAGTGGTTGGATGGTTGTGTCGAGAGGGTAGCAGTCAACAGATCAGAGTCCTGATGGACATCAGTGACAACTGGTGTCCCTCAAGGGTCCGTATTGGAACCGCTGTTATTTGGTATCTTCAGTAATAAAACAGATGAAGGGGTCAAGTGCATCCTCAGTAAATTAGCAGATGATACCAAGCTGACTGGTATGTTTGCCACATCTAAAGGACAGGATGCCATCCAGAGGGACCTGAAAAAGCTTGAGAAGTGAGCCCATGGGAATCTCGTGAGGTTTAACAAGGCCAAATACAAGGTGCTGCACCTGGCTTGGGGTGCAGCCAGGTGCAGCACAGGCTGGGGGATGAACAGATCAAGAGTAGCCCTGCCAAGAAGGACTTGGAGGTGCTGGTGGATGAGAGGCTGGACATGAGCTGGCAAAGTGTGCTGGGAGCCCAGAAAGTAAATTGTATCTTGGGCTGCATCCAAGGCAGCAAAACCAGCAGGTCAAGAAAAGTGATTCTGGCCCTCTACTTCCCTCTCATGAGACCCCACCTATAGTACTTCATCCAGCTCTGGGATCCTCAGCACAGGATGGACATTGAGCTGTTGGAGTGAGTCCAGAGTAGGGTTCACCAAGATGATTAGAGGGATGGAGCACCTCTCATATAAGGAAAGGCCGAGAGAATTGGGTTTGCCCATCCTGGAAAAGAGAAGGCACTGGGGTGACCTAATTGCAAACTCTGAGTACCTGAAGACAGCCTGCAAGAAAGACAGAGGGACTTTTTACAAGCCAGTGTAGTGAGAGGACAAGTGGGAATGGTTTCAAACAGGAAGAGAGTAGGTTTGGATTACATATTAGGAAGAAATTCTTGACTATGAGGGTGATGAGGTACAGGTTGGAACAGGTTACCCAGAGATGTTGTAGACTCACCAATACTAGAAGTGTTTAAGGCCAGTTTGGAGTGAACTCTGAGCAACCAGGTCTAATGTAATGTGTACCTGCCCATGTCAGGGGGTTAGAACTAGGTGATCTTCAAGGTCCCCTCCAACCCAAACCATTCTGTGACTTATTTAATGTATTTATTTTATGGTGTTCTTCCAGAAAGATGTGTTCCTTGAAAAGACAACATAAAAGATACTACTCAAAGCAGTCTGCCACTACATGCAGCAAAAAAGGGAGCTAAATACTGCCACTACCTACCAAAAGCTTCCCATCAAATAATTCTATTGCTTCATTTCACTCATTGTGCAAGTGTATCTCCTGATTTCTAGCTGTAAATTTTAATTATGCTTGAACTGATTTAGTAGTTCCAGAAATTGTGAGTTGATTGTCCTGAATAGTTTTGGGGAAAAATTCTCACTTCAGTATATAAAGATTAAAATCTATGTATTTATTTGTTTAGATTTATTTTCATGTTCTTCATTTTATTTGGAAATCAGGATCCATAAATAAGTAATTTATGTAGCTCTCTATTCATAAGCTGAACTGCTGAATGTCCATTGCAGCATTTCATAAGACTTCAGAGTATCAATGGTTTTGACATCACTTTTGGCTTTCTTTTTTTCCCCTTGACCCAGTCTGCTTAATTAATAATTAATTACTGCAGACAGATTCTGCTACAGTTTGGTGTTCAATGTTACGGATACCAGCCACAGTGAATGCAACTTATAGGTAAAATTAAATAACTTAGTGAGGCTTATTGTGCTCTACCCTACAGAAACAATCGAATCAGCAAGTACTCTGAGTACACAAAACAGGCAGTTTCACTTCTGAAAAATAGACAAGGAGATGAGTGGGAATGAGGTGGGCAAATCTAGTTTGCTTCTGAATAGTGTTACTATTCCTGTGTTAGTATAGAATTACCTTAAAAAATAGAAAGTTAACAGCAGGATTGACAGCAGGTGACTTTCATAGCCAAATGTCAATTGTTGACTGAGCAATCTGAAATATTGCAGACTAGTAATTTATTCAGATTGGTTAAGTTTATATCGGTTCAGTACATTTAATTTAAAGAAAAAGGCTAGGATCATAAATATGCTGATCCTATAAACATTATGGGATGTAGGGAGGTGTCTGTGCTAGAGAGGAATATTTTGCTACCTTTGTAAAATTCCATCCAGATTTGACCAAATGGCAAAAATTCTAGTTTGCATATGCTCAGGCAATTTTTGGACTCCAACTAGCTGATATCTCCCAGAAGACTGGCCTAAGAATTATGTGCATAGTCTGCCCTGTAATTTCAGTAATACTTTGATCAGACAAAGCAGCATCTCTAAAGGCTAAAGTATTTTGAAAACTTAGGTGTTAGGTACCTTGAGTTTGTTAACCAGTGTTGAAAGAAGTCTTTTACTTTGATACATCTCTTTTGTCTAGATGGATGTTCACTAAAATCTAACCTTATTGAATAGATCCAAAGGAAAAGGAGCCAGTCTTTTCAAACACTGTGCTGTACAAATAATCACTCTAAAATCCTGCTAGAAAAGACTAATTGTGCCTTCAAATAAGGTATGAACAATATGCAATAAATAAGTCCCTATATTAAGCAACTTCAAAAAAAGAAAGTACTTCATAGTCATTAATGAGAATTGCATATAACAGAGTTTGTGTTGGAGAAAAAATTATACACAACCATAATATAAGCGTACAAGAGACCATTTTTCCCGTTGCTCTTTCCTGGCTCTCAGGAGCATAACTTTTAACTTTAATAAAACTTAACATTTTTTTTCAGGTCAGCAATATATTGTCAAGTATAGCCTTTAAGATAGTATTGTGTCTCTTCAAATTTAATAAAGTACATGGTATTTCCTTGAAAATAGATTACAAATTGTATAGACAAAAGTATGTGAACGTGCACAAAAACAGCTTTTAAATGGACTTGGAAAAGTTAACATATTATAAGTTATTTTGTTATATATTTTAAAAACATTATTGTATTCCTACCTCAATTCTCCTTTGATTAGCTATCCAAGAGAATGTAATGTAGATTAATTACAAATTGTTAATTATTTATTATTCCTCTATGTTAATGATAGTTTATTTCATACTTATGTTGTATTTTTAAAATGTGAGTATCTGAATGACCCGTACTTGATTTTGGCCAAGACTGGAAGATGGGATCAAAGATTCATTATGGTAATTTCTGGATTACAACAAAATTTATGTCAAGGAAAGATGAAAATCACCTTTCCTTGAAAATGATCTGTTTGTGTATTATTTTCCTTCAGACTTAATGAAGAAAAGTCTCATGAAAAGTGCAGCATTTTCTAACCAACAAAATTTCTCAAGGACTTCAACAGTTTTTCCTTAAGTGTTTTGTTCTCTGCAAAAGAACAAATATCATTACACAGTGTGAAAATGCACCTAGGAGCATCAGTCCTGTTTTTGCTAACATTTCATCATCTGATTATGCAGTATGTACTGCATCTTTAATGTTTGCTTTCTAATCCACTTATAGCTATTTTATGCAGGAAATGAAATACTGGAACATTAAGAAATGAGGAAAACACATGATACCAGGGGAGCTTAGAAAGCAGTAAAAATGAATTCTGGAAAAAAAGTAATAATCATATTGTTAAAATAGGTCATTTCTTTTCATCTGTCATTACTCTGTGAAAGAGATTAATTCAGTGTTCAGAACAAGAGCCAAAGTGTTCACATCCACAGAGGACATGAATGGAAAATGAATTTATAATTACCTGTATCATATGTTGGAGCATTATGAATAAAGAGTCATACAAAATGTGTATGGACTGGGAATGCGCATATATATCCAGATAAGTTTCAACTCATAATCTAAGTACCTGTCTGTCTGGATTACTGTAGTTGAAAAATTATATAAAACATTCTTTCTGACAAATTGGCATCATAAGGAGCTAACTGTACTTCAATGTTACCTTCTAGAAACAAAATAATGCCTGAATTTGACAAAGCTCTCAAACAATTGCTTCCATGACTTGAAGATAGGACAGATGGCTTCACTCCTCTAAGGGTAAATTTTAAATTGTTATTATGTATTTTTCATGGTAGCCAAATGGAGAGCTATGATTTGCAGTCATTAATAAGATCAGACTGTTTTGAAATTTCCTGAAATAAAATCTCAGATTTGTTTATTCGTTTTGCTCTTTGTTTCTTGTCAAACTCTTGGAACAGGAGGAACATCCAATCTCAAAGAGTTGCTTGTGAGAAGTTATTTATGTCATCTACTTCAGACAGAGCAGGTGCCCTGAATTTCTAGGTGCAGTCACTGAAGAGAGGTGACTTTCTTCAGGATGGGGGTTCACAGCATTACACGTGCTACAATTACACCGCCTGCTTTGAAGGCATCTGCCACCTTGGGTCAGGTGTACAGAGAGCTTGCTACTTAAATAAGGCTCCTTAACTACATGCTTACATGTAGGTGGGGTGGGATGGATCTACCATTGAATTATAAAATTCTCTCTCTTTCCTACACATTTTGACTTTCAGAGTTCCTTTTGTCCTTTTATTTTTTGTTTGTTTCTGTTTTTGTTTTTGTTTTTTGGGGTTTTTTGGGGTGTTTTTTTGCTTATGTTGTCATTTTGCTCTCTCCCTTCCCTCCCAGTACGTAGCATTTCCTTCCCTACAGTTTGGAGGTAAGGTTACAAGACAGACTAAGTAATCAAATTGGTTCTGTAACCAGGTTTTTAAATAGCAATAGCTGGCTGTACTAGGATCTTACTCTCTTTAAGTTTATTTTCCCACCATTTGTGTTTAGCTGCTCTCGCTTCCTACACAGTAGTATCAGTCTTCTGAGTATTCCCATGATATTAAGCTAAAAAGCCATGAAAGGAAACGTAAAGGGGGTTTTGAATCTGTCCTGCCTGTTTAGAAATTTTAATTGTAGTATATGGCAAGAATCCGTAGGGAAAACTTTTTGTTTACTTTGTCTTCACTAATAATCAAACCAAAGCTCCTTTCAGTGTAGGTTCTTAGAATATACCAGACAAGCATAAAGGTGATTTTTTAGTTTGAAATTTTTAGAGTGTGCTTTTTGAGGAGACCTGGTCTAATTTCGTAGACGTTGTTATTCAATGTGGCTTTTTGGTAGCTGCCGGCTGTTTTTGCCTGCATTCTGTGGGGGACTTCTCCTACTTCCAGTGTATTGGCACTTGTACACCAATGCACAAATCACTGGCAGTCAGGAGAAATTCATTCAGACCAAGTGAGATCTTATTCTCTGAATTTATAGTGCATACTTCAAATGAGAAGATCAACATTCATATAATTAATGCCCCCTGCCCCACTCCCAAGTCATACCTCTTTGGTGTATTTTAGGTCCATCAAATGATGTTTCATGAATTGGCAGGTAAGAGAATGCATATTAAATTGAGAAAGAATGAATGGATTTAGGGTTTAGGGTGGAAAGGCTGATGGACTTGGCAAGGAATTTACTTAGGTAAAGTCAGGTGGGTTGGCAGTAAGCAGAAACATATTTTATTTTTTGGCAGGAAAGCTGTTACGCTCAGGGAATATCATATGTCTTGTTGACTGAGGTGGAAAATTTTGGAGAGATCCTCTTGTAAAATTTCTGGAATTATATCACAGCCTTTGTCAAGATGTAAATAATTCAGTATTGCAAAGTCATCTGGAGAACAGTCAGGAAAAGAAAGCAGGGATTTTTCGACATTGATGCTTCTCTTATACTCAGAAAAAGCTAGTTCCTTAATCCCTTTTATATAAGCACAGGGACTGTGCCAGCCAATTAGATGCTGGTTTTAATCCATAAAACAAAATTCTATGCAAGTTAGAAAGAAGTCTGAGTCATTAATCCCTATAAAACAAAACAAAACAAAACAAAACATGAAACAAAAAGAGAAAAAAGCAGAAGAAAAGAGAAAAAAAGAAAAAGAAAAAGAAAAAGAAAAAGAAAAAGAAAAAGAAAAAGAAAAAGAAAAAGAAAAAGAAAAAGAAAAAGAAAAAGAAAAAGAAAAAGAAAAAGAAAAAGAAAAAGAAAAAGAAAAAGAAAAAGAAAAAGAAAAAGAAAAAGAAAAAGAAAAAGAAAAAGAAAAAGAAAAAGAAAAAGAAAAAGAAAAAGAAAAAGAAAAAAGAAAAAGAAATAAAAAGAGAAAGAAAGAGAAAGAAAAAGAGAAAGAGAGAAAGAAAAAACAAGCATTTGACTTACTGAAATGGCCTCACGTTGTCTTAACCTTTCATTTATCTCTTCAATAATTAACAGTATCATTAAATCATGCCTCTTCAGTTTGTTCTTCCCTCACTTAGTTTTGTTTGGAAACAATGTTTCAAGGAATTTTTAGTAGTTTAATTATTAAAGTAGAAACAGTTTCATCACTGTGAAACCCTAATATGATTCAGTTTTGGACAGCATTTTGTTTCTAACACTATATTATGTATGGGTGCAGTTAGGCATCAAGATTAACTTTTTGTGAATGAATTATTGCACAATAAGGGTTGTTTAAATTAGATGTGATTTGGGGTTTCGTTTGATGCCTCTAATGGAGATATATAAAATACTTCCATCTTTAATGATTTTAATTTTTTTTTTTTTGTGTAATTGTGGAGAGACTGATTTTTCTAGAATGCTTACTATTTATTTGCCATTTGGTTAACCTATTGTTAGGACATTTGTTGTTCAACACAACTGTATTTAATGTCAACATGCAGCTTGTGTAGATATTGGTGATGTAACATATATCTGTGTGATACATACTTCCTACTCTGAGCAGGTATATAATGTCCTGTATGCCCAAAACCAGCCAAGATCCTCTGATAAGAATAAATATCTAAATATCGTCTCTGGCAGTCCGCAGTTATATGAGCATATGTACATCTTTATTTATAAGTAGTTGTGGTGACCTGTTCACTAGTGGCCTGTATCTTTCCATCTGTGTGTTTGGAAGTGCGTGAACAGTGGTGTATGTTTTATGAGCATTATTTATTTCTCTGAAAAAAGCGTACATAGCAGCATGTAACTTTACCCACATGCACTACATACAAAGGAAAAGTTATGTCCCCATTTTGCTTATGAAAATTCTTATTACTTAGTGAAAATTGAGTTTCAGAATAGAATAAGGAGCATTGGTGGCATAAAATGGGAAAAGATTTTATTTTTACATACAAAGAAATCTCTCTAGTTAATCACAGCAATGATTTTTAAGCTCATTTTACAGCTGCTATAAAATATTCAGGGTATGTACTGCGTCAACTTTGAGAATCATTCTATTTTTCTATCTTTAAAATAATTTTTCGTGTATATTGGGACATGGTCTTTCACAGCATTTTTTCCCCAGGCTGCAGTTAATGAGAAAACAAAAACAGCTTCTTGATGTAAGCCCTAAAAATGTTGGTTTACTGACAAACCTTGCCAGACTATTTTTTCTATAACGAAATGTGGTTTATATGCAAACCTGAAACCTCTGGAATCTTTTCATATAACCATTTCTGCCCTTACTTTTTTTTTTTTTTTTTTTTTTTAAAAACAGATTATTTTTTTTTTTTTTAAGAACAGTAGATTTTAATTTTCTAGTCATATCTGACACATTAAATGAAATGAAATATAATTTGTCTGTGCCTGCTGTGCCGCAGTCATATTTCTTCCTGATTGCAATGATTTCAGTCTTGTGATGCACCAAAATGCTGTCTAGTCAACTTTATATTCTTCAAAGAGACTACAGTGTTGTGAAACCATTAGACACATAAACTTCAGAAAATTAGTTGGG
The DNA here is from genome assembly GCA_013397055.1 of Pachycephala philippinensis. Lineage (NCBI taxonomy): Eukaryota > Metazoa > Chordata > Aves > Passeriformes > Pachycephala > Pachycephala philippinensis. The sequence goes on along the minus strand of VWZT01001438.1, from coordinate 808,084 downwards.
AATTCAGTTTTGTTCAGTCTGCTAAGCAGAGAAAAGATTGTGCATGATGATGTTGTTCAAACTCTGCTATGAACAAAGAAGTGTACAAGTTTCCTAAAGAGGTCAAATTTAAATTGCAAGCAAGCAAGCAATTTGTTATGATGTGAAATGCACAAACATAAGTCTTGTAAATGATGAATGCTGAACTATATTTTCTTCTTAATAGGCCAACATCAGTATATTGTTTTTTAAAAAAAAGCTGCTTCAGTTGTGAGAACCAAATATATTTATTTTAGTGCAAACTAAATAGCTTTTAAGAGCATCTTCTGTCTTTCATAATTGCCATGGAAGTTCTGTGAAATATTCTTGCAAACGAAAAAAGGAGTAACTGAATGAAATTGTCTGAAAATCAAAATGAAAACACGTGATTTTCAGATTTCATCTTTTTTTTTTTTTTTCCCTCTCTTTCAGTCCCTAGTCCGGGAAGTAGAACTTCTATGGATTTCCTGGGTTGCAGGCTCTCAGATATATAATGCTGCTTTAAACTTAGGGTTATATTTTCTTTCTCTTGGAAGAAAAAACCCCAAAGCTATAAACATGCTGTTAGCTCTTTTATATCTCTCACAATGGAGGCCTCACCTGAAAACACCTCTATCTTTCTATGATTCAGTAAAATAATTAAATATCAATATTTATAGAATACTACATTGTTTAAACAGGTGTAGTTTCACTGAATGAAAACTGACATATGTAGCACTAACTTTTCAAAATACAATATTTGAAAACTATGACTGGACGTCTTATGGTTTTACTGCTATTCTTTCCAAGCATTACAGTCACACATGGCTCACTGAGGAGATGCTGAACTGGACTGACAGCTCCTATCCAACACGCCTTTACATCCATCTGTTTTCAGATAAATTCTTATTTTCATGTTTGATGTTTAGGAAGTGAATAAAAATGAGGCTGAAAAAAACAGAGAAGTAGTTTATTCTTTTATAAACAGCTATTACAAGTGTCATAATACAGGCTTAGAGCTGCATCTTTTTCTGTATTCAAGTGTTGAGTGGAAAGCTGGGGAAAACACAGCAGGTGCAGCAAAGACAGAGGTAAATATTATTTTAACTCATATACTGAAAAAAGTGAAAATATGACTTAAATCAAAATTGGTCCTGCTAGGATGTGTTACTTCATGACACATTTCTTCTACATCACCTTTTCCTGCCTGGGTCTGTTTCTGCAAGACCTTGCACACATGAGTGCTCTCGCTAAACATGACAGGATGGCTGGAAGACTTGGCAGACCCGTAGCCAATGCATGTCACAAATTCCCAGCACTGCAATGAAACCTGCTGGGTGTCAGGGGACATCGGTAGTTCAGACCTTAAAGCTTTCTTCAGTGTTGCTTTCATACTGTTTTACGTGTTTTAAATTGTATTCTGTCACCCTCAAAACCCATGAACATTGCTTTCCTCTTTACCTACTTCAGCTTTCTTGCTCTGTCTCCTTTCTTTGTTTGGCGGAATAAAAAATAGAAAAACTACCTTGAGGATAGTATCTGATACTACATGTATAGCAAATAAGGCAGTATAGGAAGCTGTAATTTCTGTGTATTTAATGGGCTACCCTGTGCTGGGAAGTCTGAAGGGCTTTATCTCAAGCCGTTCCCAACATGGTTATAACATAATTATTTAGCAGTGCATGCTCAGTGCTCATGGTCACTGTAATACACTCTGCCAAGGCTTGTTTGGGTGTTGGTAGTAAGGATTAAAGATAATACCACGGTGTAATTGTTACAGAACTTTAAAGACATAATAAATAGAAGTCAATATTGATATCGTTTCATCCATTCTTAATATGGATGGGAATAGCCGCTACCCAGAAAGTGGATGTGTGAGATCAGGTCTCTGACTCAAGATTCTCAACGAAAGGTCCCAAGGAGTCTAATAGTAAACAATTAGAAAATAAAAAACAAGTCTCTAAAAACCATGAACAAAGCAAGTGATTTTTTGGGGGATAGGATGAATTCAGAAGACTTGAGTCATATCAGATATAAAATATTGAATTGTTCTCTGATTTTGCTTTCAGATTAGTATTTGATTAATCTCATGCTCAATAACATCTTACATTAGAATGTCAAGGGGAGACAGCAATTATGTGTAAAAATACAAGTCAACATCTGGGAAGAAGAGATACTTAGTTTTCCAAATAATGTAGTGCAGTGGAATGACAAAAGAAGTGTTTCTAATAAGCATTTCTTTTTCATATAATCTTTTCCATTTTTTAAATACTTTAGAAGAGATAGTCTTGTGTCATGTTAACTCCAGGGTTAAGTTTGTTTGTTTGTTTCTTCTGTGTCGATCAGAACATCTGTTTAAAATCTCTCTGTACTCTGCAGGTGACAGTGATTTTGCAGTAACAACAATGCAGGAGGAAATGAACTTGTCCATTCATATTGCCAGACCCTGATATTCTTTTATTCTTTCATTTTTCATGTGTCACGCTGCTGCAAAGTTAGTAATTTTACAGCAATTAGCTGAGAATGTGTCTAACATCCCATTTACCCCATCATGAACCACACCTTGTGCTGGGATCAAGATTTTAGCTAACAAAACATTTAAGAACTAGAAAAAGCAGGTAGCATCACAAAAAGTTTTTGTTTAAACACTTCTGTAAGTTGAGAACACCCTGTTGCTGGAAGAAAAATCTTTCTGTGCTTTCAGAGACATTTCACTTTTTTCCGTCCCTCATACGGGGAGCGGAATTCGCGAGTCTTTTTTTCCCCATGAGATCTTCTACAAATGTTTTCAGAATGATTTTCTTAATGCAGTCACTTTGGGGGATAATGGCAGAAAAGCATATGTACAACTATAGAACAATTAGAGGCAGAGTGTGAAATCAATTCAAACTCTTTTTTAGAGACAATTAATTATTTCAGTTTTACATTGCACAGAATTTTTTTCTGCCTCACTTGCTGAAAAGCATTTTATATTGTGGTTTTTTTATGGTTATACATAACCCTAGCATTTGCACACCCTTCTGGGAAACACGTTGGTAGACTTTTTGGAGTCAAACTATCTCCTGTTTTCAGGAGAGAACTGTGGCTGCATGAGTTTGGGGGGG